>JASSUY010020693.1:40337-71021 GCA_032466535.1 Forpus xanthops
CCCGGTGAGGGGCCGCGGCGGCTGGGCTGGGCCGGGCAGGGCGACGGAGGGTAAGAGCCCTCGCTATGCTGCCCAGCGCCCTGTACTGGGACTTGGTGGGTTCCTCGGCTCTCCTCAACCTGCCGGCGGCGCCGGGCTTCGGCAACCTGGGCAAAAGTTTCCTCATCGAGAACTTGCTGCGGGCCGGGGCGCCCCCGAGCCCTGCCCAGCTCCGTCCCCTCCCCGCCAGCCCCGTCCCCCTCAAGCTGTGCCCCGCGGCGGAACAAATCAGCCCCTCAGGGGATCCCTACCCGACGAGATGGGCTTTCCAAGTGCTTAACCCCTCCGCGGCGGACGGCGGCCGCCTGCCAGCGCGGGCTCCGGCGGCGGAGAGAAGCGGCGTCTTCCCTCCGGCAGCCACAGGTGAGCGCAGGCCGCTTCCCGCGTCCCACCGCCGGGGAGACGGGACCGAAGGGGCTTTACCGAGGTTGCGGCGGAGGCCGTGCCCCGCTGGGTGCCGTTACTGCCAGGGCGCGCTGCCTGCGGTGGGGCTTCCCCCGCCGCTGCCCGCGGGCCCCGACGACGGTGGTGAGGGCGGCTGTGAACCGCGCGGTCCGGCGCACCCGCGGGGACAGCGAGTGCGGCCAAGGCTTGTGCTGGTAGTGAGGAAGGAGTGCGTTTAAGTGCCCCGAACCGCACCTCTTCAAGGTTTACTAAATCTTCATGGTGTGAAAGGACGGTAAAAGAGCTTCATGGCTAACGGGCGCCTTGGGAACGTCTGAAGCGCCTAGTTTTGGGACAGAGGAGCGGTCCCGTCCCTCTCGGTAGCGATAGCCCGGGTGTCCCATCCCTGGCGTGAGGCAGCCATAGGTGAGACACTGGGTTTTTCCTACCAGAAGACAGTTAATTCAAGCTTTAAAGCTGTGTAAAAGGTCTGTAATCAGGTGCTGGAGTCAAAGCCGGTGCTTTTCGGGGTGATGGGAAACGTCTCCCTTCTGGGGACCAGTTCGACCAGTTCTGCGGCCACCCGGACTGCTCTCGGTGTTGCTGTCGCGGGGGGTCTGCTTTCTATCATTGAACTGGAAACAAATAGCTTTACAAAGCGCGTTTCGTTTATTGAATGCCCCGGTTTTCATGTAAATATATTTTTGTTTGGCCATGAACAGCGTTTTAAAGCACTTTTAGGTATGTGCACTTCTGGCAGTCATGGAGCCGATGGAAGTTGAATTCGGAGTTAATTCGCAGAATTCGGTACTAGCCTCACCATCCGTTGCAATGTATCAATTTATGCCAGATTTGGGTGGTGTTTTCAGCGTTTCTGTTTATGACCATTCCAGTTTTAATGTACTTACAATGGAAATCAGTCAAGCAGAATCGTATTTACTGAAGTACGGCTCTAAGGTGTGAAACCAAAAGGCCAGAATTAATAACAGAATTAAAAGAGCCAGAATTAATAACACTTGTTTTCTTTTAAACATAATTTTACTTCAGTTAGATCCTACAAACTGTTCTGCAAAATCCAAACTGTTTTTTTCATCCATTAGCATGATGTATTTTAAAGGTAGGCAGGAGAGTCAGAGAAGTGTACATTAACGTTTCTGAATGTTCCAGACCTCAGCTGCTGTGTTATCTTAAGCACATCAGTTATTTAAACATGTTTATTTTAACCAGCTATAGACCAGACCAGGAAACAAGTCAAGTACCATCTTCCTGGAATTGGGTGCGTATTCCCTCCCCCTAAAAAAAAAAACTACTCTAGAGAAAATGCTACAATTTCTGTGTACAGAGCCCATGTTAAAGGGGAGACAGCAGATCCCCCACCACTTATCGCTATAGGTGAACTTTTTCTAAGTATTACAGAAGCTCCTGAATACCAAGTTTTCAAATCTTTGCTTTCAGGGTTAGCTCTTTCTTTGATTGGCCTACATCAGTACTTGTGAAGTCAGCAGTGTGGTAGGTCTGCCTAGTGATTTGGAGTCTGATCCTGTGTTTCTTCTGATCCCACATATCCCAGGGATTTCAGAGGAAGCTTTGAGCAAAAGCACCAGGCTGTTCTGTTTGCACAGTGGGAAATACTGGGTTTCCTTATGCATTATGCACTCGGAAAAAAACCTTCTCCTGTGCGTGCAGATGTACAACAAAACCACATATTCTAAGAGGGATCTGTTGATTCTGATCTGTTTTACATGTTTTGAAGTGATGAGGGCTCTTAGGTGTCTGAACTTTCGTGAATGTAAATTAGATTGGAATTGTCCTGCTGAGCCAGATCTCGTGGTTTCTAAGGAGTCTCTTCTCTCTAGTGTAAGCTTACGCTGGGGAACTGTACAGACTGGATGCTTGCTTTGTGAGTAGGGCTGGGGTAGTTAGGCTGTGTATTACATTTCTTGTTTATGGATGGGGCAAAACAGTTTTGCCAGAATAAGAATTTTAGCCTTCATGAACTAATGAGCGTATTTTAACTAAAGAATTTGTACTAGGTAGCGGGCTTTAATTCACTGATTTTTTTTTTTTTTTTATTTTTTTGAGGAATAAACTCTTTCCTATTTAGACCCCCCAACATGGCATTTTAGAAATCTTGGTCTAAGTCTTTAAAAAGGCTATGGAACATAGTAAAATGTTTTTTTAATCTTTCTGAACAAGCAACTGCCTTATAGATCATATAGGGACTAAAAGTACTGTAACAAACTAGCTTGGCATAATCCAGCAGTTAAAAAATATGTATACATATATAGTGAGAGAGAAAAGAGAACTGAAAAAATACCAGACTTTTTGGAATCAGTAACCTGTATTGCTTATGTAGTCCCTAATTCTAGTGAGGTCACCAAAAGTGCTTAGAAAGGAAGGAATATAAAATCACACCAGGGACTGAACTGAATAAGCTGAACCTTTTTACAGTTCCAAAACCAACATGTATCCACAGCACCTACTAAGACATGAAGAAAACACTCCATTTTAAGGTACCTTTTAATACTCCATGAAAGTGCTAAAGAATGAAAATCCTGTGTTCTTTCTGTAAACTGGGAAACTCTTATGGCAGCACAGGAGGCCATTGGGATGGCACTCTTTTTTTTCCACCTGATCACTGTAGCTTTTCCATTTTTAACATCTCAGCAGCAGTTTTACCGGCAAGTTTCCATTCCTGTAATTTACAAGATTTAAATGATTTAGTTTGACTATTTCAGGTGTTTTATCTGCCCGTGTATTTTGAGTTCTCCTCTAAAATAATCCTAAATGAAAAACTTAACAAGTAGTCAGTGTCACATCCTAGATACATCATCTAGTGAGTGGCCTTGAAATAAATATTTTTATGTTGTCTGTAAAATATTAAAACCACCACTTTCCATCATTACACTGATTTTTAAAAATGAAATGTAATGAAATCATAGAATGGTTCTGGTTGGAGTTGACCTTAAGTTCGCCCATTTCCAGCTCCCCAGCCATGGACAAGTTCGTAGCTTTTTGAAATGAATTTTGATTTAAGAGTACAACTGCATGATCAAGTAACATGTTACATCAAACCCTAAGAAGCAGAAGCAGAAGGAGCATTATTGCTATAGGATAAGCTCACTTGCCTTTTGTGATGCTGTGCCAGCTTATACCAGCTTAGGATTCCTGTAGGCTTTCTTCCACCTTGCTCTGAAGCCCCAGGACTGGTGATGGAACACTGAACTGGGCCCACCACCTTGAGCAGGTGTGGTAAGAGCTGGGTTTCTGCCTAGCTGAACTGAATTTCTCCTACCCCATGCGCTGTGAGGCTCATTCTTTGAGTACCTTTTGCCTTGATAAAATAAATGGGTAATGTTGTCTTCTACTCTGTGAGAAATTTGCGTACAATGTGTATTTGCAGTCCTGACTAGTCAGAGCGGTGCAGAATTTTGTTCTGCTTTTGAAACACTGGATGCCCAGCCTGTTCTTGGATAAAATCTTTTAAAGATGTATTGTTGTAAAGCCGCATTTCCCAGTGAAACATCTTACAGCTACGCAGCTTAAACTTGTACTGCCTCTTAAAGGATGAGGAAAGCCCTAGGTAGAAGTTCTGAGCAAACTAAAGAATTCTTAAGCATGGAGGAAGTCCTCAATTTCTGCTTGCTAATCTGGGATTTGGTTCCTCTCCTTTGTACTCCAGTACTGTTGTTATCTTCTAGATAAATTAGAAGACTTGACATTTTTTTTGTGTTTTCTGACATAGGAAGATTACCTGGAGGATGCTGAGATGCAGTCTGTTGTAGCACAGGTGCTTTAAAGAGGCCCACTCCACATCTTTCCTCGTGACTTGGTTTCCAGAAATATTGGTTGACACCAGGTCAGAGTGATCTTGAGAAATGCAAAATTACTCTGCTACCTGAAATAAATTTCTGAAAATCTCTGCTTTTCTCAGGTAATTTGCCCTGGGGGAGTATGACAGTGCCTTACAGCCTGAGTATGGTCATATGTGGTATGACCACTAATAGATATATGGAAGAAATTCTTTACTGTGAGGGTGGTGAGGCGCTGGAACAGGTTGCCTAAAGTAGCGGTAAATGCTCCATTTCTGGCAATGTTCCAGACTAGGTTAGACAGAGCCTTGGATGGCATGAGGTGTCCCTGACCATGGCAGGAGTGTTTGAGCTAGATGATCTTAAGGTGCTTTCCAGCCCTAAACATTCTGTGATTCTATATATGGCAAGAACCTGGCTTTTTTGCTTTAATCTTGGCATTTTGCTAGATTTAACAGAGAAAGGAAACTGAAAAGTTCAATGAAACAAATATGCATACCAATAAGGTACTTCCATTGCAAAAGTTGATGAAAAATTGAGCGTATGGGATTTTTGCCTAAAGCATCAGAATGAAATAGAACACATTAAAGTACAGTACATACAATGCTAAAAAAAGTGATTAGAGCAAGTATATCATAAGCATGAATTGGACTTACAAACATCCATTTTATGTCATGGATGTATTTTTTGTTTCTGTAATATCTGAGTACTTTACATTTTAATGCATTTATCTTTGCAATGTGCCAGTGAAATAGGAGAGATTTCTACTGTGTAGAGGAGGAGCTGGAGCAAAAAGAAATGAGGTAATTTGCCTAAGGTAATCCAGAAAGCTGGTAGCACTGCAGGGAAATAAAAGCAAGGCTTCTTTTGCAGGCTAAGCCTTTGGACCAGCGTCAGCTTTTTTCTCTCTCAGGTGAGGACAGCAGTTCTATCCTATAAGACTCTTATTTGAATCAATGTACTTTGTTGCTCATTTTTAGTAAAAACTCCTGTGTTTCTTTCGTAACTGCTGGGAGATACTTGAATTACTGAAATTAAGTGAATTTTTTCACTTCCTTTTTTGACCTACTCTTAGTGAATAAGTCCTTAATAATTACTGATTTCAAACCAGTTGGTAACCAGAGTGTGTCCTTGGGTGACATAGCACTAACTTTCCTTAAAATAACAGGCTCCCTCTGAGCTTGTACCAGGCTCTGGAAAATGGTGCCCTCACTCAGGCAACAAAGTGACTAAGAGTTCTCAGGATTTTCCTCTTTTGTTGAGATTCTCTAGGAATAGAAATTTTCTTTAGGATGGGGGGATACATTTAGCATATTTTCTTATGCCCTGACTGCCAAGATCACTGAGACACCTTCATTGCTTTGTTTGTCTTTGGAGGCAGAGGAGTTTCCCTAATTATCAGAAATCACAGACTATGCAACATCTTTCCCTGCTTGCAGTTAACTTTGTGAGCCATTTAATAGAATCAGTTTGGGGCACCCAGAATATCTTACAAGTGGCTACAAAATGGCTTTTAAAGGGCAAGTCTTTGTCCTTATTGTAAGGTTGCCAGAGTTAGACTAGTGCCAGCTACTCTCCAACCCAACCACCGTTCTGGCAGTCTGGGCTTAGTCGGGAATATAAGCATTGGCTGGACTCCTCTGGCAACTCCTGCTGTGCCATCTCTAAGAAAGGAAGAGGATCCTAAGTTTGGTCCTTATTGAGATTTAAGCCAGAAGATCTCAGAGCTGCGTTAGTAGTGGAGTTTATGGAAAAGCAATTCACTGAGGGGAAGCCATGGAATAAATCTTGCCAACATCTAGCAAATTAACTTCTGTATTGCAGAACGAGCTGGTCTTCTGAAATCTTGTAGTATATCCTTCATGTTTTTAGAAAACAGATGAATGTGATAAGGATTAATCTCATCAGGCAAGTTCTCGAGTGCAGATTTCAAGTTTCCCTATACTGTGATATTTTGCATTAATGAATTCCCCTGAGTTTTGGGAAGGCAAGTTCTCTGCCTCTGTTGCCCACTGAAGGTGTTTATTCAATCTTGTATAGTGTAGCTCTGTAAAATAACTCTTACTCTCATTTTTCTAAATGGTACTTTTGTGGTCAGTCATGACCCACAGCAGAATTGGGGAGGTAATTTCTTTAAAAGGAAAACAAATGCATGTATGTAAAGTGGTAGGAGGCTGTTTCAAATGTCAGATATGTAGACCCTGTTCTTTATAAAGTTAGGTACCTAAATATTTTCAGTAACCTGGGCTGTGTTTCTTTGAGGTGAGTCGTCTTGTTGAAGAAGTTGCCTTTACTTTCTGCTGAAAAGCTTATGAAAATTTCCCTCGAGGGCTGCCCTTTTCCTGAAATTACTGCACATAATTCTGTTGAGGTATTTTGTATGTTGAGGATTTTACCTTCTCCTCTTGGACAATTTGGTGTTGTTCATTGAAGTCCCTTCCCCTGGAGTCTTTTGACCATGTGAATATTTTGAATTTTAACTTGAGAAAATATTTCCTTATATGAATGCAAAAAAACTAAAAACCTTGCATATTAAAAAAAAAAGAAAAAAAAAACAAAGGAAAAGGATTCAGTGTTTATTATTTTTTCATTCTAACAGTATTTACCTGTTCTTGAGACTTTTGCTTGTTTGGAGCTAGAAATGCTACAACAAATAAAGACTGGTTCAGGTAGAAAATTTTAGCTAATCATTGCATGCCACTGGAATAAGTGGTGCATTATGACCTATTGTAAGTTTTTGAAATAGTGCTGCAACAGTGAGAACCCAGTGAATTGTCCTCTTGCAGCATATGACCCTGATTTTGCCTTGCTTGAGGGAGTTATTTCTAAACAAATTGTAATATGTTGAAAATCAAAGAAGATAATTTTAGTGCACTTATGGTTGAAATTTGTAATTTTTTTAGGAAGTCTTTATGGCTGTCCAGATGATTGTATTCTTTTGATGTTACCTGTGATAGATAGAAGAATGTTACAGTCATTCAGCTGTTTTATAAAAAGTAGGTGTCTGGTCTAATCTGGTCTTCTAAATACCTTGTCTAAACCATAGCTAATACAGAGAGACATCTCCACAAGATGAAATAACTTCTCTTAGACGCCTGTTTTAAGGTGATGAATCATTATATAGAGCTGCTTATCTCTTCTCATTGACTCTGCAGGAGGCCCAGACAAGTAGCTTAGATAATGCATTGAACATTTAGATAGAGAAGTGATAGGGTTCTTTTGACAAGAACTGGTAAGCAGAAAATGCTGGGACACACTAGTGCATGGGCATCTTGAAGGACAACAAAGCTGGTAAATTCACAGCTTTCCAGTTCCCCAGCTTTCTCCTCAATAGCAAGGGATGGAGAGGGTAGAATCTACCTTTACAGTTGATCCCAGGAGACTGAAGGAGTCTTTGGGAGGTGTTGTGGGGTTGGGCTATTCCTTTGGGTTGTCACAGAGGTGAAATCTGACCATACATTGTCACTAGCCTGAGGCACCCATTTCCTCAGGCAGAGAAAAACGTGTACAGCAAACCATGCCATAATAATAAGATGTGTGAATGATGCCTATGAAAATTGACAGCAATTCACATTATCTCAGCTAATCTGCAGTATGACTGTCAGCCAATACATTGCTATAAATACAAGGAAACAATGATTATGCTGTTAGCACATTTCAAGCCCTTTTTGGTGTGATTACTCTGCTAATTCTTGAAAGCCCCACCGAGACCCAACATAAAAACGTAAGCCCACTTCTCACATCCACTTATTGTGTAGGATTTAAAAATTACAGAATCATAGATATTTAAAACTTCAAACCCTTTTTATCAAATAGAAATATCTGCAATATTTTAAAACTAATCTGCATATGCCACTCTGATCTGCCCTTTTGGCTGGACTTTCGTGTGAGTGTTCACATGGTTATGTGTTGTGGTTTAGCTCCAGTTGACAGCTAAGCCCCACGCAGCCACTTACTCCCACCCAGTGAGGGGGGGAAGAGAATCAGAAAAGTAAACCTCATGGGTTGAGATAAAGACAGTTTAGTAGGTAAAGTAAAAGCTGTTCACAAAAGCAGAGCAAAACAAGGATTTCATTCACCACTTCCCTTGGGCAGGCAGGTGTTCAGTCATCTCCAGGACAGCAGGGCTCCATCATGAGTAACCATTACTTGGGAAGACAAATGCCATCACTCCAAACATCCCCCTCCTTTGTCCTTCTTCCCCCAGCTTTATATACTGAGTGTGATGTCATATGGTCTGGAATATCCCTGGGGGCATTTGGGATCAGCTGTGCCACCTGCCAACTCCCTGTGCACCCTGGCCTACTCACTGGTACGGTGGGTTGAGGAGTACAAAAGGCCTTGAGGATGTGTAAGCAGTGCTCAGCAATAACTAAAACATCCCTGTGTTATCAATGCTGGTTTAGTCACAAATCCAAACCATAGCCCCATACTAGCTACTATGAAGAAAATCAACTCTACTACAGCCAAAACTGGCACATCATGGGTTACAGCACTGAGTGGGAAGCATATAGCTTTGTGGGATGGTGTACCACAGATTCTGGCACTAAGTTTTGCCAGGTCCAGTGTGGTTGTGGCAGCCTTTGGTGGGATATGGCAGCAGCTGGTGCTTCCTCCTCATGGCCTGGGGCTCCCCTTCAGCTGGCTGGAATGCTTTCAGAGTGCACAGCTACTGCTGGAACATTGCACTCTAAACACAGTAACTGTTGGGCCATGTTTTATTGTGAAGGCTTAGGGATTGTGGTTCAAGAGCAGAAATGGTGCCATGTGGCTCAGCTGGACCACTTAACATGGCAGAGCTGCTGCTGGACTATATGCAGGCAGCTCTTCAGGACATGAAAACTTTCCTGTAGCTGTGCAAAAGTCTTCTTTAATCATTGCCAGAAATGGATGTAAGTAGGAAGTTGCAGTTTACTTGTGCCCATGAAATAGGCACAAACAATCCAGTGTTCTCAGATGAGATGGGATCATTTTACTGATAATATTTTTAACTTCCCTGCCAGGACTGGAGCCTGGGCATCGCTGTGGAAAGAGGTTCACATGGGCTTAGCAATACTTTGAGAATGAAAGCATTTATGCATCTTGAGGTTTGTCTATACCTGTTCCTGTGCTTACTGTTTCTTGTTAGCTGGCTCAGGACATAGAATCATAGAATAGAATCATAGAATATTTAGGGTTGGAAAGGACCTTAAGATCATCTAGTTCCAAACCCCCTTCTATGGGCAGGGACACCTCCCACTAAACCATGTCACCCAAGACTATGTCCAGCCTGGCCTTGACATCTTTCTGAATAATTTTTTGGAGGTGCTTCAGCCCTCTTAACAGATTATATCACATTTTTAGCTTGAAAAACCCAAACAAACTGACAGATGTGCAGTGAAGGGGCCCCATATGGGTAATACCAGAAGTTTGCCATCAGTTCACTTTTCCTCAATAGTCATTTTTCCACCACCCATTCCCTCTTTCTTGCTGGCTAATGGTGTACATTATTTCTTGAGTCATTTCACAACATTAAGATTAGGAAAAGCAAACAGATTTTACTAAGAAGCCATTTCAAAATTACGTGTCTGTGTGAATTGAATTGTACTCAGGAACCTTATTCTCAAGATAGTAGATAGTTGGAAGGAAAACTTCAACTGGTCCCACTGTCAGCATGACTTTTTAGTATGGGAGGCTTTTAAATTTAGAATATCTTCAGAGCTAGCAGTGTATTTGAAAGTATCAGTAATCTCTTAGTTTTAGCACCAGATGAGCTTGAGGTCCATTTGCATGTTTGGTACCATTTTGTTGTCTGTAAAATGCTTTGTATTCACAAAGCTGAATGTAAATGACCATTATTACTAAAATGTTGCATGCAGCAACAGTGTCAGAATGATTTATCTTCAATGAAGAAATGAAAATAAATTATTTAATTTTAGCTATTTCATCTTTTATATTTATGACCAAATAAATTTTCCTTTAAAGCATATAGTACAATTTTTGGAGTGCCAAAAGGCACTTGTACCCTACTCTAATATTTCATTTTAATGCATCTGTGAAGCTAAAACTGTAAGGTCTGACTCTTGGGAAATGCATAGTTCTGCACAATCTTGTTTTTATGAAATAGAATGCAAAGCAGAAAAAAGAATTAAATATCCTGAATATGAATTATTAGGATTTGGCCCTGGTAAATGTGTACTCCACATGGTTGGAAGTAACAGCTACCTTTTGGTTACTGTATACTTCATTCTGGCCAATAAATACAGGACTAATATTCTGACATTTCAGCAACTTTCAACCATTCTATGATTCTATGTGACCAGTAAACAAAGTTTACTTCAGATCGCTTGACCATCAAATATTGGTAGAATGGCTGCGATATATGTGAACAGAAAATAAAAGCATATACAGCTCTTTCTCTGTATTGTCCTCAGCACTGAAGGTATTGTAATTCCTACAGGTGCATCACAGTATAATTCTGAAATACATATGTTAAATGTATCATTTTTCTATGAGCGATTTTCATTCTGTTAATGCAGTTTCACACAGAGTGAAAGCCGTTTAATCCAAGTAATATTCTTTGTTGTTTCTGTCAAAGATTAAAAATATGCAAAGATTAAAAATGGATGTGTTATGTATTATCTTGAGCATCCCTGTGTTATGGCAGGTTATTTTGCTGGTGTAACCGTGCAACTACTACTCATTGATCTGAGTGCAGCAGCTTCAGTAGATGTGACCCAGGGATGTGGTTTGATAAATTTAACATAGGATTCACTTGTGTATCAGTATAGTTGGAGTGCACTAAAGTAGTTATATAAACTAGACAAAGGTGTTTGCTATGGGCTTAGGGAGACATAATGCCTTTGTTTATTCCTCAGAATCTAGAATAAATCAATTTTGAGAAATGGTCTCAGGAATGGCTTAGTACAAAGTTATATGAGGTTTCCAGCTACATTTATTTCTCAAGCAAATGTTCTGCCTTAAAGGGATATGCAGGCAGAAGAGACAGCAGTTGGTTGAGGGAATTAAGTAAAATGCTCAAGAAAGCCAGAAGCAGAATTTCCACTGACTTGAGCAGAATTAGTGCCAAGATCTCTACTGTTTGCATCATGGTGCCATGCTGGTTTGGCTTGTTTAGAGTTTCTTTAAGTAAAATGTCTCAAGTTTTCACCCTGTTCCATTTCCTGACCATTACGCTTGCAGCTGGCTTGTTGAGAGATTCAGTGAATGGAGAAAACCTATCCTTTCTTATTCCTGTATCTGTTTGCGGGTATAGGCTATTTATCTGAAGCAATAGTTTATGCAGTTTTGGTTTACCCAGGTACCTCCCGGCTGTATCATGTACTGTGAGAAGCAGCAAATTACCAAAAAAGAGAAAGGAACTGGAGAAAGTTAAGAAACCAAAAGGAAAATCGGGGACAGGCCAACATGTCTGACAAATATCATATGCCATGAATAAGGTGCTGGAGCAATGACTAAATGAAATCAAGCATTATGGTAGCCAAGGAGTATTTGGGACATGTGAAAAGGAGGCAAAGGAATTGAATGTGGCACCTTCTATATACTAAGTTGTATTTTTAGAAGTAGAAAAGAAAGCTTTACCTGACTGTAAGGGAAACCTGATAATGGCATGAGGAATGTGGTTCCTAGGGAAAGGAGGGAAACTGGGAATTGAAGAACAGCAGATAAAATGTTAGCAGCAGATAAAAGATACCATCAAGAACTAATTCAGGAGGATGGCTGAGATTATCTGGTGAGTCTTTACCTTATCCATCTGCTGTGCTGCTTCTGTGAGTCACCTTTCCAGCTTCCTCACCCCACCAGTTGCATTGAGGCTGCTGGGATATGTAAGATAGGTAATATTTGGCTGCATGTTCTTGACTGGATGGTTCTGCATTTGATGGTCTCATGTGGAAGAGAAGCTTTAGAATACTAATGCCTAATGTAAATAATTTCTTTTTGTAAATGTGTGGCAAGCATGCACTTCAAATATAAGCAATTAGTTCCTCTTGGAGAATATTTGTATTTGATTACAAATAGCAAAGTGTCAGTGACAAGCTCTAACAGTAAACCACTTATCAACTTGTAATTACAGTTGGAGAAGCTTATATGAATTCAGATAAAAAAAATAGAGGTGATTATTTTAAAAAGGTTCAGAGTTTGGCTTTTACAGCAGTAGTTTATTGCTTTGGAAGATCAGCAGATTTAACAGTCAGAAAACTATGCCTGATAAAACAATGCCCTAATATGTACTTGGGAACCTAATTTTGAGTGATCCTTTTTCTTTTTAATTGCAATTGAAAAACTTTTAAAATTAACAATATAGCTTAGATAAACTTACCTATTTTCTTATCTTTCTCCTGATTATTGATATTTTAGGTTTTTTTTTATCTGAGTGTGCAGTTATTTCTTTTGTATGATTATTTTTTAATGGATCAGGTTATTTCTAGAGGTTCAGACAAACCACAGTGCAGGGGCTAGAACACTTTATTTTTTGGCATAAACCAGAACAGGAAAGTGACATAAGCATTTGGATGCTGATCACATTTTAAAAGTGCACAGCTCTAGCAAGCATGATGTATCTATTTTCAAAAGACAAAAATATCCCAAGTTTCAGAGTTGACCCATGAAAGCAGAAATTCAAAGGTAATTAAAATTAATAAAAAAAACCCATGAGCTTTATAGAAAAAAAAAAAGTGTGTGTGGGGGATTATTAGATAATGAAGACTTTTCCGTGATTTGGAAGCACTTTTTAGGCATAACAGAGACTTTTGATTCATTGGTTCAAGAAATTTTGTAGAAAACTAACCAATTATTACCTAGTTCTGTAAGTTGATTTTGCAACTTTTTATTGTATTAAGGAGAGTCTTCTTCAGCAAGTGGCTTGTTAATTCTGAGTTTAAATTCCGAAATTTAATTTATATAAATTCCAAATTCTTGCACTTTCCCTGCAAGAAAGAGTTTACCATCAGGATAGCAGAATCAGGCCCTGCAGTTTGTGCCTGTAGAGCTCAGCTCGATCATCTCATTGTGTCTTATAGAATTTATTCATTAAGGTTTATTATTTATTGAAGATCTTATTGGTTTGAGTACTAAGAACAACATTGGAGTACAAGCAGAAGAGACAAGATTCAGATATCATGCTTACTAAGTAAGAATTACTTAAAATTACTTTTTCAGATGCTTTATATTCATTATTTCAACAATATATTATTGAAACAATGCATTCAATCTCAATATTTTCCAAAACCCCACTATAATTATAGCACATATGGAAGTAAATTTCAAATCTGCAGTTTCATTCTTATGATAAATATATTGAGAGTTTTGCATGTTATAGTTAAGTCACACACATAAAATAACCTTACTAAATTAAAGGGCAATTACTTGGTTTATCATTGTTTGCCTTATAAATATCACCATCTTGAAAAAAGGAAAAAGAACTTGTGGGGCAGGACTTTACACACTGACTTCTTGGAGTACTGTTGTTATGAATATCACCTAAGCTCAATGGATAATCAATTAGATCTATGCTTTTTCTTGCAGCTCTTTCCAAACACTTTTTTCTCCGAGCCCCTCCATTCTACTCAGCATGCTGTGGTGGGTCCTGTCAGCACCCTGCATCCCCCACTGCTTTTCCAAGTAAGTTTTTATGCTTCATCAGTAATGCTTGAGTTATTCTGTAAACCAAAGCAGCAGGATTTAATGTGTTCTGGAAAACTAATTGGTGATGCAATGGCAGCAGCTAATTCCTTAGTAAAATCACAGCAATCCTATTCAGAGGGTTTCCAAAGATTTATCAAACTTAAGTACACTGAACGATTGTCAGAGGCTTCTAATGGCATTGAGACACCCAGACAGAGCTAACCTAGGAAAGCTGCTTGTTTTCAGTTTGCCAGAAAAGATTCTTTAAAATCAGCAACTCTTTAAAAATCTCTGTCAATAAACGTTTGCAAATAAGAAAAGAGCTGAATGGTCTTAAAGTGGATGCTGCATTTTAATGTCTGTTAGGGGTAAATTATGAGTCAGGAAGACCTAGCATTATTTAAAGAAAACAGGCTTTCTTTTTGTAGCAATCAAATGCATGCATGTGCTTAATTTGGTTTTCTTTTTTTAATTCTAATGTAAAAGAAATGAAGAAAGTGAGGAGAATTTTGGCCAGTGTAAGCTATGTGTTCAGGATTAAGATCTGGAAAACACTTCCATTTAATCCAAATTTTAATTTAACCTTGATTGGGAAGTTTGTATACCATAGTGTAGGAATGGATATTCATGATTTTACCTTTTATGGGTCAGGAATACAAACGGAATGTGTTACCTCATCCTTCAGAACAGAGAGAAAGCACAAATCATATGTCAAATCCAAATGAAAATTGGAGCTTATGCATGCTCTAGCATACACTTTTTTATCAGTTGCATTCAAACCCTTCCTGACTACGTGCATGCGTTTTATGAATGTTTCAGAAGGGCAGTTGCTAAGTTGAATGATTCTTGACAAGTGAGGCAGCAAATGCTGGCAGTTTAATGAGCTGCAAGTTTCTGAGCACCTCTTTAGGGGGCTGACACTTTCCCACAGAGCGTTTTACATGGCCCCAGCTCTTCCACAATGGCTGACAGCACCATGACCAATCACCACTTTCACTTTACTCATCCACACGCGACCTCACCACAATTTTTCACTGTGCAGATGAACTTTAGGAACCATTTCACATTGAAAAGGCCTGGGTAAGGGTCAGTTGCCCTTTTGTATGGCCATAAAGCAATACTCTATGTGCAAGTCTTTTCTCCTGTCTCACATTCCAAGAGATTTTCTGGATACCATTTAAAGCACTTGACTGAAAAATAAAGCAGTGAATGAAACTGACTTTTATAGACTCATTCTAGCTCATCTTCCCATATAACCCTGTCTACCTGAAAAGGGATTTAGTGGATGAGCTGAGTGTATACAGGGACTTGCTGAATACATAGGCCCATTATCAACTGTGTGGATTGTTTATTAACCAGGACTGATACACTACTATTTTGGAAGTGACCTATTAATTGTCCATTTAACTAGAGTGTATTGAATTCAAATGAAAAAATGGAAACCATGACTAAAGCTTTTACTTGCTCCTTCAAGGTGGTCTCTGCCATGAAGGCAAACGAAGATTGTTCCACAGATTAAGAGGACATTTATCACTATATATTAGGATACAAAGGAAAGACTTAAAAAAAACTAACCCTGAAGCAAAACAAAAATCAAACGACCAACATAGGAATTAGTTGGTAACAGATTCACATTGATGTCAGCAGGACACAAAACCTTTTTATGCACGTTCAGAGCGACAGGCTTCAAACTGACTTCATTTTGATGGAGTTGTTGAAATGTATGAATGACTGCCTATCCCACTGAACTGAAAAATCCTTTAATCCACAAATTGAAATTTAGTTTTTGTGTGAGCAGTTGGAATTCATGTTGGAATATGGGGTACTCTTAAAAAAATTCTCAAGACTGCTCAATTGGGGTGAGTATTCAGTATCACAAACATGAGTTTTAAATATTTTTGACCCAGTGGCTGGTTGCTAATGCTTGTAAGCATTCTGCTCATCATTAAATTTTGTTTAGTTAGTCTTCTAAAATCAGGCACATACTGTGCATTAGTGTGCGTAGTTTCTTCACTGCTAAATTAGCCTAATACAGGTGTTAAACTGTATCCTACGTACTGCCTGTACAGGAATTAATTGGTGCCTCTGGGCTCCAGCAGGAGGTTGTTTGCTGATTGACTGTTAACAACCAGCCAGGCAAGACAAATTTTAAGGGGTCACATAATCTGGCGTCCTCTGTCCTTGGCTGACAACTCCATTGTGGAGTTGGAGGCCAGGAGGCAAGGACCAGCCCTGTTCAGTTCTTCCCTTGCTGATGTGTCTCATCCCATGAGAGACAAGGTACCAGCTCTTTTCTGCTGTCAGACTGTACCTTCCAGTAAACTTGAGAATGGCTGACAGTTCATCAGAAACTACTCAAGGACTACCTGGAAAAGGTACCTAAATTCACCAAATTCAAATAGGAAGGACAGAAAACATGCTTGAGGAAGAAGGACCTGTGTTTGCCCCCAGTCTCATGGGCAGGAGGGGAGCTTGGGGTGGGCGTCATGAGAGGGCTGTTCACTCCTCAGAGAAATATGAACCTGGCTTGCCCTTTGCAGAGACCTTCAGTGTGGCATTTTGACTTCTGTTCTACAGATAGTTTATTCTCGTTTGGACGAAGTCTGACCGTGTCTCACTGTGTAATAATTATCAGGACAGTAATGAGTAGGTTATGATTTTTGTATCTGGTCTCAGATATAATTTTTAAAATTTAAATACATCTGTATAAAAATTAGACTTATTTACACTGTACCATTTTAAATCATAGTAATTACTTCCTGCCACAGGCTATTATGAGGGAGGAATATAAAGATGGGTTCTTAAAATGTAGAAAAATTCAAGAAGGCATGTCTAGCAGAATGCAGTGATCCCTGAGTCATTGGCAATGTATTTTAGGGAAGGATCATTGCACACTTGCTCAGCTGTTAATACTCTACCTCTCCTGTCATAGCTAGAAGATGGATATAGGGGAAATGTCTGTTAATATCAGACTAGTCACACATAATTCACAAGAGTATTTACTTTGCAAGACATACACATCTACATTTCAGTTTCTCATCATTATACATACACAGTTCTACAATATTCTCAGTACATGTATATGTTTAAAAAAACACATACCCATGTGTAGATATATATACTATACAGAAGTTAAAATGTGGTATAGCCCCAACGAACAGTTAGTAGAAGCTGCATTTGGATTTAATTAGCATTTGTAAGATCACTATATCTATTGAACGAATGTATTTAATCTACCCCCACCACTACAGCTCACTAGAATAGATAGGCTTTTGCACAAAAAAAATGTAGTCTTTGAGGGAATCAGCTTTATGTCAGGAATCTGCCATTAGCTTCAATATGAAAAGGATTAGATTCTTGGTAGAAATTGAACAGCAGCACATCTTTGCAGCTGCTGTAACTACAAGCTGGGGTGGCAATCTTGGCCCATGTGCATGGAAAGGTGGGCAATAGGACAGCTTAGAGTCTGAACTGCACGTGGTACAAACTAAAGCCACCTTCATGGCTGCCCTCTTGCAGAAAGGCTGTAGGTGTCAGTGGCTATACAGACATGGCACAGAGTCAAAGAGCAGGTCTTTCCTGGCCTGCTTGCAACTGCCTTGTGCAATCATCACATCCAATGCTTGGTGACAGGCCCTATTCAGCTGACCTCTGGTACTGCTCCCTGGATGAGAGTCTGGGGAAGCTGGGTGTGCTGGAGGCATACCAAGCCTCACCCTGGACTGCTCCCCGTATACCACATCCTTCTAGGGAGGGGGAGCATGGGAAAGCACAATGGCTTTAGCCTTCATTGAGTGTGATGAAGGCGAGAGTTTTATCTGGATTTGGGTTTTCTGTGCTCTTTGTGAGACCAATGAAGGTCTAATGCAAACACTTCTCCGGTGCAGCTCTGTCCCCCCACTTTGAGGCTGTTTCCCAGGGTAGGGTTCCTTCTAGGCATGGATCACGGTGATGTGATTGGATTCACTGAAAACTGCACACCCCCACCCAGCACTTGCTACGAGATGTCAAAGGATTAGAGACCAAGCTGAAAGGAGTAAGCCCAAGTGCTCCTCAAATCCTCTAATAAAGAAATTGCTGCAGTTTCCAGAATAAGTAAGTGAATGGCCAGGGAACAGTGCACTCTAAAAGGCTGTTGTTAGCAAACAAAACTAAAGAAAACCTGTTTAGTTTCTTTGAATCAGTATTACAGACCAGTTTTATCTGGTTCTACGTTTCACCCAAGGAGAAAATAAACTCATAGGGAAACTCACTCAGTGACGACAACAGGGCAAGGAATGTGGAGTTTCTCTCTCACTGTGTTTGAATTTTGCAGTAGCATGGGCCATGTGTTAATATTTCTCTATGAACTCATCTGATTTACTTTTTAATATGTCAAGAAGAGACTCTTGACCACTGACAACACCTCTAGATCCAACTGAGGATTTAATTCTTAATAAACATGACTGAAGCATTGCAACACACTTATAACACCAGCAAATCAAAAGCAGGATAGTAGTGTGCTAGCATTATAATAAACAGTACTTAATATTTCTCTGATATGTGTTAGGTATTATATGAATCTCTCATCCATTTCCACTAGGAGAGGAAAGTGTGCTGCCTCTTCTGACCCAGGAGTCTAACTCCAAATCCCGAAGAGGTATATTAAGAAGAGCTGTCTTTTCTGAAGACCAGAGGAAAGCTTTGGAGAAAATGTTTCAGAAGCAGAAGTATATTAGTAAAACAGACAGGAAGAAACTGGCCATTAACCTGGGTCTAAAGGAGTCTCAGGTAAGAAATGACAGAACATCTGTAATTTTCTGTCTTTTTGGGAAAAAAGTCTTTAAAATGGCTTTGAAGAAAGAAAACTGAGCTCCTTCACTCAGCAAACACCTGAGTAAATCAGTGGCAGTTTTAACTAAGGAATGTTTGAGCAGTTTTCTGGTTTATTTCCCAAAGGTGTATATTCAAAAGTCAGTCATTCCATTTTCACACAGTGGGAGAAACATGACCTCTGCATTAATTTCCAGCTCACATTTTGCTGTCTGGCAGAACCCCCTCAGAAGCTTTGGGGTAGGGTGCTATGCTCCATCCCACTATTTGATAGGTAGTGATCAAGCAAAAAACAGCAGAACATAGAGCCCTCCTGCATTCCTCTGAGCACCCTTTGCACTTGCTGATAAACAGCTAGTGACAGGGCTATCAACAGCACTTGCTTTGAAACCATTCTGCCCCAAGAGACAAGCACCTATCCCTACAGAAAGAAACTTGGCTACACAAAGACAGAGATCCTTGGAGCTGAGAAAAGAGATTCTGAAGGTGCTGCAGTAGATGGAGATCTCTAGTTACAGCTGAAAAAGAGTGACAGTACAATTCTATTTCTTTGCATGCATCAGGAGTGAAACTGCTTAAGATATGTATGGCAGAAGCTTGTCTGGGGGGCAGAAAACCCTGGGAATGATGATGGGAGCTCTCACTGTCTTTATTTTGGGGATTTTCAGAACTTGACAAGGCCCTCAGCAATTTGATCCAACTTTGCAATTGGCTCCACTTTGTGCAAGAGGTTAGATCTTGTGGTCCAGAGTGGTTCCTTGCAACATGAACAACTCCAACTCCATCAGAAGCACTGTAAACAGAAGAGTGTGGTGCTTCTCAGTGTGATGAACAGAGTGGTATTCTCTGCAGGATAAACTATTAGCATGAAAATGCACAACTGCACTTACCAGTGTGCTGCCTAAAAATATCCCAACATGTCGACAAATTCCTAATATTACAATTATTCTCTTGAGTTTTGTTTCTGTGTTCTTGATACGTAAGAGATCCTGGGGGAGGGAGATGGAAATGGAATGACACATAGGTGACAACTACCACTACACGAAAGTAATATAATGATAATGAAAGACTGTCTTTATTTTCTTTATTTTTTTTTTTTCCCTTATAAAAGGAAGAGCTCTGAAGTTTATTTCTTTAATTTTCTGACCAGCTGTGCTGGAAGAGCAGTGTCTGCCGTCTAATGCAATAATACTACCTTTGAATACATAGCCCCTTTGTCTTCATGTCAAGTATCTAAATGCTAGAACGAAATGAAAATATTTAAGGGAAAATAGAGCACAACCTGAATAAGTTGACTGATCCCCTCCACCACTTTTTCTTTTCATGTAAAGCCAGTTCCTAGATGTGTGTTTCCCCAGGTTTTTCTCAGCATTTCATAAATGTCTTTGAGCACTTGTGATCAAGCTTTGAAAACTGATTTTATCTTTAAAGCACATGGATTCCAGGCAACTGCTGGAAAATTGTAGTCAGGCAGACAAAATGGTTTTAAATCCTCTCTGTATCATAACACACGCTTTGAAGCTATATGGCCAATATGTTTTTAGATATACTAATGAACAGGACATGGTTCTTAGAGCCTCTTCTAAATAGAGGGCTTCATGTCACTGGTAACATCACTTAGTTTTGTTAATGACAATGCTAAGTTACTCTGAGAATCCTTTTCTGTTTAGAAGCATGTTGCTGTAGGAAACTGCTTTATCCCTAGCCATTGGGCTTTTTCCAATCTAAGCCAAATAATCACCTGTTTGAGGTGGTGAAAGTGAGAGGGAGTATTTTGTAGAATCGGAGAATGATTTGGATTGGAAGGGACCTTAAAGATCATTCAGTTACAACTGCCTTGCCATGGGCAGGGGCACCTTCCTTTAGACTAAAACCCCATCCAGACTGGCCTTGAATATGTCCAGGAATGGGCATCCACAACTTCTCTGGGCATTGTGTTCCAGTAAATAGTGATGGGAAAATCCTCAGATAATATCAATCAGTCAGCTTCACTGGATGTACTGTAACATGAATAAGAAGAAACATGAAACTAAGGGGATGGAAATAATAAAAAAAAAAACATTAGGACAGAGTTGTTTAAAGAAAAGAATCATAATAGACTCTCATTAACTTGTGAACAGGTGAAAATTTGGTTTCAGAATCGAAGGATGAAATGGCGAAACTCCAAAGAAAAAGAAGTGCTTTCAAACAGGTGCCTCCAAGAAGAAGGTCTGCAGGAGAACTACCTCTCACGATCCACCATGAGTTTTACCTCCCCATGCCCATCTGTGTGGGAAGTGTCCCAAGAGCAGACAAGTCCAAGGTGGAGGGAGACTTCTCCAGGAAATTCTGAAAGACTGATGAGTACACAGCTGCCTCCAAGAGCAAATTCATTGCAGAGCCCACTGTATTTGTATCCTGACCAAGACACTGCAAATAAGGCAGTTACATCATCAGCCTAAGGAAGCTGGGGCAGTCTGTAAAAATTGAGTGGAGAGCGCAGGCTTCAAAGGAGCAGTCTTCTAAGACTAACAGTGTTTGGACATTGTAAAGCTAACTAGTTTATGCCTCATAAATTTGCTAAAGTCTAACACCATTAAAATGACAAACAACTAATGATTTAAGACATATTCTTCAATACTCAGTCTTTTTGTGTGTCTTTTCCAGTTTTGTACTGACCTTAAAAGTGAAATAGGAACTGATGTTAAGTAAAATGAAGAGCGTGAAGCTGAAGTTGTGCTCCGATTTATACATCTGCACTGTATATGATATTCATTAAAAACACACTGATAGAGAATCACTTTTCTCTTTCTTTGCAGTCAGACCAATTAATTTCTTTTGTGCCTGAAATAAGAATAACCCTATTTTCCTCAAGAGCTTTGGGTTCTCTTTGCAATTAATTAAATGGCACAATAAGTTTATATTAGACAAACATAAGCATTTTTAGTATGTTTTTTTCTGTCTATCCTCACCTATATGAGTATTTAGTTTTAAATTGCATGGTCACAGGTCAGCTGATAACCCCGGTGAAGTATGCAATACTGAAAAACAACCAAATAACCTTAAAAACGACCATGTTTAAATCACTTTGATGTGAATGCTGTACTGGGAAAAGCAGTTCGGTGAGTCCTGTCTTTTCTTCTGTGGATGAACCTTCTAGCTTTCTTAACTCTGAATTTCAGTGGCTTTTGTCAGATCGTTAGTGGAATCTCTTGTAACCAGTTCTGTATTTCAAAACAGTAATGGCAGTATGCAGAATTGTAGCCCAAATGCACTAAGCAACAGAACTATAACTGGAAAAACTGCCACTACAGCCATCTCTGAGAAGTGCATAGCATGCTGTAGTAGCCTTATTCCTGACTTCTTCCTATTTAAACTGGTGCCAGTTTAAATAGCCCGTGTCTGTATCAAAGACAGGACAGTATTCTGTGTAATACAAGTAGCCTCAAATATTATTAAACCTGCTTTTCTTAAAATTATTTGCTTGCTTCATCCACTTTAAGGAAATCACTCCATGAATTAAGTATCATTTTTTGTTTATTTACAAGGTGTTATAGATCAAAACGGGAGCAGAAGATTTTCTTTTTTTCCTTTATCATATATTTATAAATCCATTTGTTGAGAAAAAAGGCAAAAAATATTTCATTTTAGAGGCAAAACCTTTTGGAGAACATTATAGTTTTATGGGGACAATTTAATTTCTGTCAGATTCATATATTTTATAGTCAACAGAGATGATTGTGATAATCTGGTCTAGCTTTCCTCATCATGCATGCCATGAATGTTTCTAATTATTCTTACCTTGAACTCCAAAGCTTTTTGAACCGTGTTGTACATCTTTCAAAAAGCCATACAATTGTTTACTAATGTTTTACCTTTAGGTGGACGATCTACTATTCCCCTTAAGTTGTATTATCTAGGAAGTGAAGTTTAGATACATTTTCAGCTAAAACCCTTCAGATTGCAGTGATGACACTTGTATCATAAACTTTATGCATGATCAGGTGAGTTTTGTATCCTGCATTGTGCATGTCCCGCCTTCTAAATCATCAGCTGTGCAGCCCTAGTCTTGCATTATACATCATTCTTTGTGTGTGATTTCCTATGCTTGTTTTTAAAGAAAAAAGAAATTACAGAAAAATTAAGGAGTCATCTCTTGCTGTGATTGCAAACTCTCACAAGTGTAAGCTGCCTAGATACCTACCTGCAGAAGGCCCTTGAAGACATTTAGTGTGCCATGTGTTATATGCTGTTCAGTAATGTGAATATTCTGCCTTAAACCTTTAGGGATGGACAAACAGATTGCATACACATGGAGATGAATCATAGAAGCACAGAATGGTTTGAGTT
The DNA here is from genome assembly GCA_032466535.1 of Forpus xanthops. Classification (NCBI taxonomy): domain Eukaryota; kingdom Metazoa; phylum Chordata; class Aves; order Psittaciformes; family Psittacidae; genus Forpus; species Forpus xanthops. The sequence goes on from JASSUY010020693.1 coordinate 63,338, forward strand.
GGAAGGGACCTCAAAGATCATCCAGTTCCAACCTCCCTTCCACAGGCAGGGACACCTCCCACTATACCATGTAGATCAAGGTACTGTCCAGCCTGGCCTTGAACACTTCCAGCATGGAGCATACACAACTTCTATGGGCAACCTGAATGTATTGTCCAGTTGTCCTGTTGAAATCCTAGTCCTGCTCCGTTTGGCTAACTCCTACCTGAAAAATAAGCAAGTGCTGGTCAGCAAGTGCTGGTCCTTCCGGTAGGAGCCCAGGAGCTGGGATTCTTCAGGCAGCCAGGATTCTACCTTCAGGGAGCCCAGACTCTTCTGAAATGACATTTGCTAGTGTCTGCCTACAATGAAATGCATAGAGGCATTTGCACATTACCATCAAATGATCAAGTGGAGGTACTCGTGTGTGGGTATTTATCAGTGCTTCCCATTTATCAGTGCTTCCCATTTTGGAGGAAATAATTTTAATGGTGGGGGTGACTGGGGTTTCCCAATCTCACCTTTCAGGGAAAGGAAGTCTTCACAGCTGCTCATACTCTTTTACTGCAAGTTAATTGAGCATCAGTATTAGAAGCAGCTCTGGAGAAGGGAGGTAGGATTTTGAGTGCTCCTTGGGAAATTCTTCCAGTTGGTGGTTTTGCAAACACCAAAAGTGATCTGCTGTCAAAACAGAGCTGATGTGCTAAGCAGAATACATCTGAAGGATGTCTCACTGAGGCAAAGATCAAGCAAGGCTCATGCAGAATTAGTTTCACTGTTATATGTGTTTTAAATTCACTCTCCAAATCCCTTAACACTTACTATGAGTATTCTTACTCCACAGCTGGAATAAAGTTCCAGTATGCCAAATAAAACATTTTTTACTTGAAAATACTGATCAGTATAGACAGAAATTTTGAATTGCACCTAAAATAATCTTGATTAAATTAGTCAAAAAGGTTTTAGGCCCATGACACATACAACCTTGATTTCTGTCATTTTAAGCTATTAAAAGGAGAAATTTTCCTTCAGTCCATACTGTGAAAACTTGCTAAATGCAAAACAGCACCCAGTATGAATACAAAAATATATTTACAGTGCCAGTCTTTTCTGTGTGAAGGATCAAGTAGTATTTGTTTTTTTCAGATAGTGTATGCACACTAGTTATGAAAGAACAAAGAAAGCATAAATTATATGCAGAATCCCTAGCAGATGTTTGAAGTGCTTTGCAACAAGCCCATTGCAGAGGCGTAAGTATAGAATGCATCTGGTATTATGGAGTGATGTGATAGGTACTTCACAGTTAAAATCAGCAACGTATCACTTTAACTTTGAATATACAACCTAGAGGGTAACCTTGCAGCATTGTTGTAGGGTATCTAAGGTATCTCCTATGTGTGGCATTTTGAGACTATAGTTCCAGCCTGTAGAGTATTATGGAGGACATCTGTTGGGATCCTGGGGCTGGGATGAATTCAGGTGCCTCAAATTGTGAACTGCAGTCAAAAAAACCACCGTTCTTCAGAGCCCACGAACAAAGCAGATACTTTATTCACTGGGCACTTCTCTGTTTAGTCTGGCAACTTATCAATGTTAATGTAATACAGAATAGAACAGAGAGAGAGGGCTGAGCACTGAGACTCAGTGCTTGCTTTGTTACCCAAGTTGCAGACTCGTGTCCTCAGGCTGTGCTGCTGACACGTGGATCTTGCTGCCCAACCAAGGAGCCTCTGGAGCAGAAGAGACTTCTCACCTCACCTGTTGGAGATCCTCCAAAAGGGTCTGAATGTGGACCATGAAAGTCTGTTCTTAAAGTCGGGCACTCAAAGGAGCTTCTCTGATACCTAACAAGAAGGTGCTAATTTCCTTCTCTAGAGCTGGTTCTTGATCTTTTAAAAGGTATCACAAATGATGCAGATTATGCCAGTCTCCATTAGGCATGGCAACAGTCACATTTTACTGTGTGTAAGCAACTGTGAGACTGAACCTGAGAGGCCGGCTAGCTCCTCTGTGGATTTCATATAGCACTGCTAAAAGCTTGGATTTGCTGACAACGCCTGTGTCAGCACTTACACTCTGGTTGTACACATCTAAAGTATGAAATAAGTTTCTACAAATTCTCTTTATTCTTTGCAAGCAGATATTAACTGTTATGGTCTGCTGAGGAGAACAGGACTGCTTTAAGGCATGGAACTGCATTACTAACTTCAGTGTCAGAACAATAGTACAGGGGTTAAATGTCACTAATACATCAGATTTGTTTTATCTGCTGTGATTTACTAGTACTGGGTTTTAAATACCAGTTGCCATCACTGTAGCCACACAGCTCCTCTGATGAATATATGTTCTACAGTCAAAAGACCAACATAAATTAAGTGCTTTCACATGCTTCAACACCCCCTGCCAACAAGACCATTACTGATTTCCACAAACTAGAAGGAAAGACGAACCCATTTCAAGCAGTTTAGCTGTAAACTCAGTGCCTTAAAAAAGGACTGGCGAGAAATTAGGGTCCAGTTAACTTCAGACTTGGCTTTGGGCCATGGGAAGACCAAAAAGCCCCTGCAGAGAAAGGTTCGCAGTGGATGGAACTGCCATTGAGCATAGAAGTCCTTAATATCCATGCTCCTAAGTTACGTTTCTCACAACTGCTGCTGTACAAGATAAACTGAGGGATGTAAACCTGGATCTGAGATGTTCCTCCTGTGGCCTTGCACCTAAATGAATGGCCAGAAAATGGCAACTCCCACTCCTTGGTTTCCTATAGAGGCTGGTTGTTATTCTAAGCAATGAAGCTGGGCAGGGTGGATGAGGATGTCACAAGGTAACATCTCAACAGTGTTCCTCCAAACACACAGAAGCCTCACCTTTTATAAACATACAATCCTTGAGGAATTCCTAAGTTTTTCCAAGTGAGTTTTCCTTTGCATGTCAATATTAGAATGTAATTCAGAGTAGCTGAACATTCATGCATACTGTTCATTTCCATTTGCTATCATACAGATTTAGTTCAGTTATACAAGTGACATCTATCACTTAATCTATCATGAAAACATCAGCACATATCAGATTGAGTCTAAATTTAATGTACGCTACCAAAGCCATTTAGCACATTGTGAAAGGAACAAAATGAATTTTCAGTCACTGAGAGTGTCTCTGTCATAGCCATGTGCCTCATTCTGAAAAACTGGAAAAGTTATGACAAGGAAATCTCTATAAAGTGCAAAAGCAACTTCCAATAACTGAAAAAATTAATTGGACTATGCAAAAATGGGGTTACCCTGCAGCATTTTATGGAACAAAGTCTGAAGAAAAATGAAGGTGGTTTTAGTTCTTAAATTTACTTGGAAAATAAGGAAAGTTAATGGAAACAGGTTGTTTCACATACAGAAATTACTTCATGATTTACCTATTACATACATTGTTCCAGGTTGTTGCACATGAGCCCAGCATGTAGCTGGAAGCCAATCCCTACTTTCTGATTTTCCAGTAAAAACTTTGTAAATTGATGTAATGGGAAAAGGTGCAAATGATGCATTCTGAGACTCCAAATCATTTGATTGTAATGCATAATTTTACATTTTCAATGTATATTTTTGTATTCCTAGCTACATTTGCTGCTGTCTTGGAGAGAAACCGTGCAGGAGATGAAGTGTTCCCCTGTGCAAAATGCAACCATTGCTGGCATTGCCCTTTCAGTTGGTGACCACCAACCCCCCTGCCAAGGCAGAGTCACCTAGAGCAGGTTACACAGGAATGAGTCCAGGTGGGTTGTGAATGTCTCCAGAGAGGGAGACTCCACAACCTCCATGGGCAGCGTGTTCCAGTGCTCTGCCACCCTCAATGTGAAGGAACTCTTCCTCATGTTGAGGTGAAACTTCTTGTGTTTTAGTTGATGGCTACTGCTCCTCGTCCTGTCGCTGGGCACCACTCAAAAGAGTCTGGCACCGTCCTCCTGGCACCCACCTTTGAGAGCCTTATATGCGTTAATGACATCCCCTCTCAGTCTTTAGACTAAACAGGCCCAGCTCCTGCAGTCTCACCTCATAAGAGAGATGCTCCAGACCCCTGCATCATCCTGAGCAATGCGCTGTAGGTGACCCTGGGCAGGGGGATTCGACTGGATGACCCGCGGTGGTCCCTCTCAACCTCAACCACTCTGTGATGCAGTCTGTGTTCTGCTCCGTTTCACCATGTTTTCCACCTCACCCTCAGCCGCAAGCCCTGGGATGTCTTCCCAGCGGCAGGAATTCCTCGTAACCATTACGACCGATTTCCGAGTCACCTGGCGACTCACGCCCAGAGCCGCCAAGGCCCTGCCGTGGGGACACGGACACCACACAGCGCCCCCTTGTGCCAGCGCGGGGCGCAGCGCGTCAGTCCCGGCCCGGGGCCCCGGGGAGCCGGGGGGAACGGGTCGGGTCACAGCCGGTCCCCGAGCGAGCGTCCTTCCGTCAGCCGTGCGTGAGCTTAACGCCTCTCGTGTCTGTCACCTCCGCTCTGGTGCGGCTGCGGCGGATCTGCTGTGCGCGGCTCCGGCTTTGCCGGGATGTGGGGGGGTTGCACCCCACGCCGGTTTTGTCCTTAAGGAATGAGCACTCGCCCAGCTTCAGCATTTCAGAGCCAGCACGAGGCACAGCGGGGACACACCACCGACGTGCTGCTGTACCCTGGGGCTGTGGCTACACGAAGTGAGGGGATGCACGCTAAACCACTAAATGCTGGTACATCTGTGATAGATGCAGGCAGAGTCCCCCTCTGGTTCTGCTTGCCCAGAGGAGCCTGCATTTACTCTCTTTAGAGCTGTGTTGTGTTTGCTTTGTTTCCGGATTTTTCTTGGTTTGTACATGATGCTGCTATTCTGTTATTTGTTGGTAGTATCTTACTCCTTAAGGATCTGCAGCCAGTATCTTCTTCAGGGCAGGCACTGCATAACCCCTCACATTTCTAACCGTACCTGGCACAAACAGGAGCCAGAATTGCGAATGCTAATAGCTTCTAGCTGAGAAAGTCCATCCGCTGTCTACTAGATAGCAGATATCTGAGGATATTGGTAGTTATGGAGAGGTAACTGAAAAGGGTTTTCTTCTGTTCTCCATAAGTGTTTCTTCAAATTGTTTCCCTGCTGAGTTTCTCAAGCCCAAATCCAGGATCATTATTAAATAATCATCAGCATTTCAGTCTCTGTTCTTGGCAGCCTGAGCTTCAACTGCTGTCAACAACCATCAAGATCAGGGAAACCAGAAAAGAGCATTCAGGGATTAAACAGTCAAGAATATTAAAGATAAATCCATGCTGATTATAAATGCCTGCTCAAATGGCTCATTTAGGATCTGAATCCAAAGGTGTTTTGTTCTATAAACAGCCATTAGCACCACACTGCTGCTAGGGAAATGTGACTGCTATAAAATATCTAACAGCTTTCAGATTTGTATTTGCTATGGAGTTTGTCACCATTACTGCAAACCCCAAACCCTGTGTCAGAGTGTGTGACAGGAAAGAGACTTGTTGCTACAGCAGCCATGCTCAGCTATTGGACTAGAATGGTGCTTGGGCTAGAATTCCAACTTAACCTTTCCTATGAAAACTTTTTCTTTAGGAGTTTCCATTTAAACCATTGAAGTGTAGAAGAGCATTCATAATGAATGAACATGCTAGGAACTAGGTCTTATAGGGCACATGTGGTGACCCACATAGATTAATAAGAAATATGATGTAAGATGATTAATAAGAAGTATAAAAGTCTGCCATGGGCGCTGCAGTTATATGAACTGACCCACAGCAATACCACTCTTCAGTGTTAAGCAATGTTCTGCAGGTATGTGTGTATGTAGAAATGGGGAAAAACTATTCTTTTTTTGCATAAAAATATACTTTATTCATAGTATATAGATACATTTGTATGGAGATTTAACAAACTGAGTTTCATTTTTGATTATGTATATATCTAAACTGTGTGAATAATGTCACAGTGAAATGGGCAAGGACATCTATTTATCTACTGGTAGAGTACTCCTTTTTACATGGTACGTTAACCCACATACACATAATGGTGCTTTACTTAATATTTCATCTTAGCATAGGGCAACTGTGTCAGGTAGCTGCCAAAGAATGTCAAAACCACTTTCCTATTAAAATGACTGCAAATGGGAGAGTTTCTAAATTCTATTTTCCCACCTTTACAAACAACACGCTGAAGAGTGTTTTTCAGGAGATTACAGCTCAGTATTTTCTGGCATAATCCTATATTTAAGAATTTTTAAGTAGCGTTGTACTTTATTGGAGTCTCTCCTGAAGCAGTGAATAAAGTCTGAGTCACTCATCATGTTTGCTTCATTACTAATTGATAAACCAGCGGCTTCAGAAGATACCGTTCCATTTTATGAATTGCTGTTGATCCCCATTGACTGCATCTGCATTGAAAACAGGAAAAGAAATACAGTTTCTAACAACACATACAATAAATCTTTAAAATACTAGTGCAGAAGCCAACTGAGACATCACTGCGTTGGGCTGGTTTACTCCAAACCTTTCACAAACTAATTGAAGATATAAAGAGAATAACATTTTCTGTTTATCTTAACAGTATCCACACAACCTTTAAACTAGCCTGAAATGCTCTGATATACTGGTAGTGCAAGAATACTGGGATATAACTCTATCTGAGTTTAAGTATAGGAACCATTGTTTGATAATCGTTGTTTCCTCATGAAGTAATGTAGTAAAGAAGTCTTGAGACCTTTTTAGCCCTTTATTTTAATACGTTTTGTGAAGGGAAGCTTCTCGTGAGCATTTGCAAGCGCTGTTTAAACTGGTGAACTCTGCAGCCTGTGACCACCTCTCAGAGTAGGAGCTTCACAACAGAACCAAGGGCAGAATTAGTGTCCTAGAAAAAAGCACAGCTGCAAAATGCTGGGATGCAATTGCATTTTTTTGCTTCATTTTTAAAAGATATTTCTACCCTGTGGTGTGTGCTTGGTGCAGAGAGATCGAACATTCAAAACTGCTTCAAAGTAATTCCTTCAGAGGGGTGTTAGAAAAATAAAATCAGGTAAATATACCAGAAGTGCATAGCTAGTTTAGAGTTGATGGCTTGCTTCAGCAAAGAAAGGTCAAGCTCTGTGGTTGAGCATCTCTAAATTTAAGGCCATTTTAATCCAGAATCATGGCTACAGTTGGACTTAGAGTTTGTAACTCTTGAGTGACCCTCACGAGGGCTGCATTTTGGAGCAAGGTACAATTCCTCCTATTCTAGTAATGAGCTATTTATCATTTTAAAACTTGTTTTCCCCATCTGTGTTCATAAAGCTGAGGGGTGATACTTGTGTTATTATTCACATTTTAGTGAAACAGATACCTCGGTAGTGTAACCATTTCAGAATATACACGTAGCCTGTTTGTTTAGCCAAAACTACAAATAAATCTGAATATGAATGCATAAGAAATGCAAAGATCAGGTCTTCTAGGATTCAGAGAAGGACTTAAATACCCCCTACAATAGGGCACTTCATACGCTCTGGATTCAGAAGATAATCCTGGCTTGTTTGGATGAGCTGAGTGCAGGATTGCTTGCACAAGTGAAGTGCCCGTATTAGCCCTGACACTGTAAGGGTGATGAGGCACTGGAATGGGTCTTCCAGGGAAGTTGTGAATGCTCCATCGCTGCTGGTGTTCAAGACCGGGTTGGACATAGCCTTGGGTGACA
>JASSUY010020694.1:0-27925 GCA_032466535.1 Forpus xanthops
ATGTCCTTTTTATGTTGAGGACATCAGAACTGCACACAATACTCCAAGTGAGGTCTCACAAGAGCAGAGTAGAGGGGTAACTTCACCTCCTTTGACCTTCTGGTCACGCTCCTTTTGATGCAGCCCAGGATACGTTGGCTTTCTGGGCTGCAAGAGCACACTGCCGGCTCATGTTCATTTTCTCATCAACCGGCACCCCCAAGTCCTTCTCCTCAGGGCTGCTCTGAATCTCTTCTCTAAGTAATTCCAAAATATGAGTTGAAGTTGTTTTAGGTACTCCTGAAAACTTCCTATTTGAGTCCTCATTACCCCTTTTTGTGGTTTTAGCATCATACTTTCTTGTTTTTGGTGTTCTTGTCTTCCCTATTGGCGACCCACATCAGCAGGAAAATTGCTGTTTGCTTGTCAGCTGGGCAAGATAGTGAAGCTGTGTATACACCAAATATTGTGCTCAAGTTGAAAAAAAGTAAAGCACTGATTTTAAATAATTTTTCAAAGCAAAGTTCTTATTTGAATTTTATGCTTTTTTTTTTCTCTGATAAAACATGTATACAAACAAATAGTTGTAAGGTTGTGCATGCTATCTGTGGACTTCCAGGTACTATTGTAAATGTGGAGTGTACTCTTTTATTGCACCGAGGAAGTGGAAAACAATCAGTGAACTTGAGTCTATGCACGTTCCTCTCTGAAGTTACCATAGAGTAAAATGCACTGGTTCAGACTCCCAAATGAACTTTTCCTGGCATTCATCTGCATCTGATAAGTCTTGAAAAGCTTATTTAAACTGCAGGTTATATTTTACTTTAGTAATTTCTTCGTCTTAAGTAGAAGATATGCAGCTTTTTCTAAATTACTTTGTGCCTCTGATTTTGGTAATGAACAAACAGAGCCTCCAGTGTTATGTTTCACATCACAGTTATACATAGGTTGTTATTTTCAAATATTGTCTCCCTTACTTAGATTATGTCAGTGCTCAGCCTCCATTTTTTTCTAGACTTAATTAAACAAGTTAATCTTTGATAATTCTGGAATTCAGCTATGTTTGGCTGGCGCCAGAGGAGTTCATAGGAAAATGTGGAATAAGGAAATTTTCAGAGTAATAATAAATAAATGATGCAAGTGTAGATAAGTAATGCAGGTAATGTAAACCATGCTGCAGTTAGAAAGGGAAAATGAATACATTTCTTATACTGTAGGGTGGGGCAGTTTTTATAAACTTTTCCTGAACTTTAATGCAGAACAGTTTTGTTTTTGTTTTTTTTTTTAATGTATTTTATGCTTGTCCAGATGTCTGTATGTGTCAAGCAGCTTACATTTACCTTTTTTCCTTCAGTTTGGCCAGTATCTGTGCTTCTCGCAACAGTTTCCCTGATTAAATACGATTTGATCTTATTTCTAGGATTTTATATTGCTTAAGCTGTTGAAAGCCCTACTGCTAGCTTAATCATCTGATTAACGTTAGATTCACTAAATCACTAATAATGGCCATTGTTACTGGTGACATCCATAATGTGTTTCTTATGGAATGATGTCTTTTTCATGTATAATCTGTTGTAGCCAAGTTAGTAAAAATAGTATGGTGTATAGTGGTGGTCCAGGAAAATTGCCTTCATAGCTTTTCAGATAGCTTAAAATTTGTCTCTAAAATTGTAGTAAGAGATATGTGAACTTGGTTTGTTTATCTGGTAATGCATTTTTCATACTGCTGAAGTGCTGGACTGCAGATAAATTAAGTATGCTTCATCAGCCTACTGCATTGATGCAGCTGGAGTTTGTTTTGCAAGTTAAATTCAGAGATCTTCACACCTAGGTTTGAAAGATTCTGTGTAAGTATGTTGCCACTAGCACATTTGAGTAACAAAGTATGCTAAAGCTTTTCTTTCTCTATATTCATATTTTTTAATAACCTTTTCTTCCTCTGCATTTTTGCCCTTCCTTAAATGTACTCTTTATATGAATAGGGCAAGATAGCAGTGTGCAGACTAATTGTATTTATTTAGGGAATGAGCAGGGTGGCTTTGATTAGAATTGAAGGAAGCAGCAAAAGTAGATGTTGGAGCTTGTTGATATTACAGAGAAGACAAAAAGAATTTTACAAACTATAAGAAAATTATGTGTCAGTAAAATATGCCTTAGTAGTTTCAAACTGCTTTATCTTTCAGCCTGCATTTCAAGCCATGTTTTCAGAATGTGTTAATCTTTTCCTATAGATGTATTTAGTTATAGTCTCTTTGTGAGTAGATCTGTGTGTGACTCTATTTAACTTCTCTCTTTGTAGCAGTGAGGACAAAACTAAGATTGTACTTTTTCTTTTCACTTTTTTTTTTTTCCTCCCTTCAAATGGCACAAGTTGCTTGAGTTTAGGAGATGCATACAGAAAAAAGCCCTTAACTGGACATGAGTATCTGGAAAGTGTTCCAGATGCTAGTGGTGACATAGCTAGCTGTATCAGAAAAGCTCAGGTTTGAATCCCAGTAGTAAGGTAGAGTAAAATGCTGGTTCTCTAGAATAATTATGACCAGTGAAGGTCTTTTCCAGTAGAGCAGTCACGGGTGGAACAGCACATCAGCACATCTTCATATACCTCATTGCCATAGACATGGTACTAAAACCAGATAGAATATAACCAGTCTTTAAGCCTTATTTCCCTTTGTTTCTCTTCTGATTCTCTACCATGACTGCAAAATAGCAATGAGAGGGGTAATACTATGGGTGATGACGAGAAGATGTTCAGATTTTAAGTGGTACCTAATATAAAAAAATAAGATTACACTGCTAAGTTAGTAGCACATTGTGAAACTGGTAGGTTGCAAGCATGTTTAGAAATGCCTTGTTTGATGGTGCAGCTACAGCCTTTGGTTTCATGTTGTAAAAACACACTGAAAGCAAAATACAGCTAGAAGGAGGAAATCTTAAGTGTTTTTCTCCTGGTGTTACCATTTAAAATGGATGTTGAGTATCTACAGAATACTTAAGCTGTCTCATCTGCATCAAAATAATTTCTAAATTTCATTATGTCAGGCTGAATCAAATATAAGAAAAACTTAAAACTTTAGGTTGTGCTTCTGAAATTTCTATTAACAAACTGTGATCCTGCAGTTAATTTTTATTTTGTTTTAAAAGCTACATAATATTTTGTAGCTAATGACATAAAACATCACCCCATAATCTTAAATCGTGGAACAGTTAAGGAGGAGAAGAGCAGGTAGCTGATCAATATTAATCTCTAATTTGGAGAAGGAAAAAAAAAGTAAAACCAGCACCTTCAAAAATATTTTGCTTGGTTTTGATAAGTGTATGTGTTCTGCTTCATTATTTTACATTTAGTCCTATTAAAATGAGTAGTGCAAAAGGTGTGTGTTCACTCAGCAAATTTTGCTTGCACAGATTGTGTGAAATGTTTAAGTAATTTATATATGCAGAGGAGAACAATGCATTTTTAATACCTTTTGTTTCCAAGTTCTTCTTTCTTAAAAATGTTCTTTCTGATACATTAAAAATGATAAAAGTCTGAACATGTTTAATATTTTGTTTTCTCTTCAAAATAATTGTTCAGGTGGACTTTAAATGTATGCATTAAGCTGTTTAAGATTCACAGCTTTTTAAAATAGACTCAATTAATGTATCATTTTACTTATGAGATTATACATTTCCAGTAGCTGCCTAAGTTTTGGGTATTAAGAGACTGGTTGAAATAGCAGAAGAGGTAGAATTTTCAAGTTAGAGTGTTTCCAAGCTATGCTGTTTTGTAAAACCTTTTAAAGTATTTCCTAGTCTATCCTCTATCTTGTGATACAGCTTTTTTATCAGGGGCTTATCAGCTGCTAGGTCTGAAGTTCTAGATTTTGGGCTCATGAGCTGTCAGAGCTACCTTTTGCATCATTCCATCAGTGGTATTATTAATTCATGTGAGCAGACATCTTGTTTTTTTTTTTTTTTTTAAGTTTTATTTACAATAGTTAGCTACTTAAGTAAAGGCATTCATGTACGCAGTTACAAATACTTGCTGTGAAAAACATTCTCATTGTCTTGGGGGCATATGAGCAGATTCTGTTCTGAAACAGACTGAAAAAGTGAGAGCACTTAACTACATGTAGCATACTAGTTCCTATCTTGCTGCTTATTCTTGTTCCTTTGGAAGATTTTTTTGGTTATTTTTTTGTTAGATTTTTTTTTTAATTATCCAGATAAGAAGGCCTTGTGTGTTCACTGTTCTGGAGGGCTGGCACAGAACATAAATCATTTCTGCAAAACAGGCAAGCTTTTAGAATGTTGGTCTTGTCTTTTACTGGTTTCATCTTCATTGTAGCTTGCCTTCCAGAATCATTATTTCCATTATGATGAATGCTGTCAGCTTTTTCCTTGTCAGTTTCCTTAACTTATTAAAATCATTCATGTTTAAGAAACACAAACATTAAATGTTCATGACAATTTGGAAAACGTGTCTAATTTCTTTGGTCAAAATAGTATCTTTTAATGATTTTTATTTTGGGATTTATAATACCACAGTATTTTGTCATGATATTGCTTGTTAGTAATAACTTTTTGTTTGTGTTCTTGTATCTAATTGTAGTTTTCAATATAGAGAGTTAGAGTACTCTTTGATACGTTGTTTTTTCATAAGAATATAATTCATGTAGAAAAAGTTTTGTAACTTGTCTTTGTACCTTATTATCTTTTTCTTCAATAGCAATTTTCTGTCTTTATGGAAGCAGAGCAATGAATTAAAATGCTCCTGTTGATCTCAAGTCTCCACAATGGTTATGGATTAAGAATTTAAATAGCTTATGAGTATTTGTATCAAAAATGAAGGCTTGGTTCTTGCAGTAAGGACTTTGTACCTAGTTTTACCAGATCCCGGAGAAGTGCCCTAACTATTTGGTTTGGAAAGACGTCTCTGCCTCTGTTGAGTAGGAGGTGGTGGGCATGGCAAGGATGATTAAGAAGTCAGTTTTGTCACAATGCAAAATAAAACTCTTGAAATATGAACTGCTCCACATAATGTACATCCATTTTTTCCAATCTCATTTCTGTTGGCAGTCTCATACCACCATTCCTACCATCTTTAATGAAATTCTAATGCATACTGTCATTTCCCTCCGTCTTTGTTGTAGGTAAAGCTGTCAAAATTGGAGTCTTTGGCCGACTTTTTGTAAAATATGTAAGTAGAGTATGTCTATCTTTTCTCTTTTTAAGGAAAAAGCCACAAACTAAACAGGGGCGTTTCTGAGGATTTGCTGCAAGCAGAATTACAAAAGTCAGTGTCAATAAGTGAGTCTGTGTCTCTTGGCTCATGAACAATTCATATTTTTTTTTGTTATTAAATGCATTTGTGTTTCAATTTACAGTAAGTGAGTGTGTGTATACATAGTGTTTTCAATAATTGCTGTACTGCTGGACCTTGATTTCTCCCCCCCCGTAAACCATACTCAATCTGTTTAGCATTTCTGATTCTCTGAAATCACGTCACAAATAAGTCCCTAAACTGCTTTTTTCAATAGCTGATAAATTCTTGATAAATGATTAGGTTATACTTTGGTCCTCTGAAGCCACAAATATTCCACGCTTAAATGTGCTTTACGCTGTGACACTGTGATCTGCTCTGCCATCCTTGAAATCATGGAGGGACATTGAGTGAATGTATTTTTCTTACAGATGGCTAACTTTTTAGAGAAATAAAAAAGTTAATGTGTGGACTGTCAGGTTTTTTGTATGCTTTTCTTATTTGCTATTATATTTGAATTTCTGTTTCATACTGAAGTAATTTTGGTGCATAAACAGAAATTGTGGATCAGGAAAGCTTCCTTTTGTAAAATGCCTTGCAGTCCTGAAGTAGATAACATCAAAGGTATGGTGTTGTTTCTGAATTGCCTGGATGACGTGCAGGGAAATAGCACCATCCTCTGGCATTATAGTATTAGTTAAGAATTAAACATGAAATTGCTGTCTGTTATTTTTGGCCATTCAATATAATTGCAATAGAATGTACATATTGTACTTTCAGTTTTACACACTCATTTTGGGCTAAGGTTTTAACAGAAATTCTGATAATTTGCATGGACTCAGTGTATTAAGTGGCTGGCTAAAAGGGCTGTCTTTTTACAGTTACCTTGCCCATAATGCTGACTCTGGTCTGTACATGACCATTTATGGCAGGAAGTTGCACTTCAGAAATACCAGACCAAGCTTTTTCTGAATCTCAGTGAAAGACAATTCACAGTCATTTAAGAAAAATCGTTGAATTAGAGAATACCACCAACGACTTGTGTATGTGTGGGAGAGTAAAGATGCTGTTACAGAACAACTGCAAATGTCTAATAAATTATTTTACAGCAGATTGTATTTTCAGTTGTGGATTGAGAAGGGGCATCATTGGCGTTGCTAGAGTGCAGTGCGATGTGCCTCCCACAAATAAAGTTTCATTACCTGCGGGATGAATTATACTAAGTTACGATTATGTGAAGTGCTGGATTTTATTCCATTTAAGCATAAGCAGTAGGCATGAGAAATACTGTCGGGACATTCTTTAAAAAAAACTTGGTGGATGAGAAAGTCACTGTTTTGATCGTTGTGAATTTCTATTGGACCTTTATGTGTTTACGTATCAGAAACATCAAAAGAAGGCAGCTGATGTTTGTGTAATCTCTAGAGTAAAGCAGGCACCCTCTCCCGTCTGCCTTTCGCTACAGTAGATCTCCGTTTTTTTACACAGGAGGTGTTGGCTTAGTGAAACTGGAAATCTTAAGAGAGTTTTACCTCGGTGACAGTGCCTTTCTTTCTCCTAATATATTAACTGTGAATGTAAAGTAGATTGGTTATCTGTGTTTCTGGAAAGACCATACCAGTGATCTACGTACATAGCTGAACATTTGCTGTCCTTTGCTGGCTGCTGTATTCTGTATCATTTGACTTCAGTTGAGGAGGAAATGTTGACAGGAAGAGAAATGGTGAGAGTCCAGAAATTTTTGCTAAGTTTCAGGCAGGAAAGAAAGTATGTTATTGCCCTGTTATAATGCTCTCCACCCCATCCACTTCTACCACATCTAATGTTAATGTCTATGTTCTTCTCATCCTCAAATTTATTTAGTCATATTAGATTTTTCATTTAATTCCTGGTTTTGCCATAAACACATTTCCTCCTGTCATTCTGCGTTTTCATAGTTTATTTTTTTTCCACTTACCATTCCAAATCCCTTATCTACCCATTCCCAGTTTCCTACTGATTTACTATTATATGGACCATGATTACTTTCCATGTTTGTTTTTTTCCTACCCATGATTTATGCTCTATTTCAGTTATGATCTTCTTCCCTTGTTCATGTTCAGCTCTTCATGTAACTTGTCACTGATTATGCAGCCTCTTTTTCCCTCTCCTTACACACAGTTTCTTTGCAAGATAGGTTGTTAATAATATTGTCAGTGTTTTCGTGGTCACTGTAACTTTTATTTTGTTTTCTCTGTTTTATTGATTTTCATTCTTCTAGTCCTTGTCTGTCCTTGATAATCTGCTTGCCTTCCTAATTGCCAATGCTGACTATGTCCACTGGTTTTGTTACTTTTTATGATTATCCGAGGTAGATTTGTGCTTTCAGTTAGTAAACTGTGGTAGGAAACTATGGAGACCACAGGAGAGGTGGAATTTGCTTTAAGGTGACACAGCTGAGTCCAGCCTAGTCACAAATAGCCACAGTCTCTACATACTGAGTGTTGATGAAGTATGTTGAGGATTCAGTTGTTAAAACTTAAGTCATAAAAGCGTGTGCGTGCACCCTGTTCTCGAAGGTCAAATTAGTGGATTTTTCAGAAGGTAAAAAGATCACTTGAAGGATTTTATTTATAAATCAATAGCATTTTCTTCAGGTGTCATTTATGAAAATAAACAATTCTGTGTGATCTTTTTTCTTCCAGTTTCCTTGTTTTCCCTGTAAAAAGTTAGCGCCAGGCAGGTACCTCACTTGAGCAAATTAAATTCTGGACTAAGGATTTTTAATGAACTGAAAGCTGCAAGCATTGAAAGTACAGCCTGAGCAGTGAGAAGTTCCAGCTGACTGTAACAGGGAGAGCTGCCAGCCCTTCTGATTGTGCCTGTTGTACCCATCCAGTTCTTGCAACTGCATGCAGTGAAACAGTTTCTACAACTTCAGTCTTGAGGGTAGCAAGTTTATTGTGCTGTTTGTATGTTGTGAGCCACAAAGACTTGGCCTGTGTAGACAGGCTAAGAAGGTTGGGGCTATTCAGCCTGGAGACAAGAAGGCTGAATGGAGACCTCATAGCAGCCTTCTAGTATCTGAAGTGGGCCTCCAAGGATGCTGGAGAGGGAATGTTCATTAGGAACTTTAGTAGTAGGACAAGGGGTAATGTTAAGTTTGAAATTAAGCATAGGAAGTTCAGGTTAGATATAAGGAGGAAGTTTTTTACTGTGAGGGTGGTGAGGCCCTGGAACAGGTTGCCCAAAGAAGTGGTAAATGCTCCATTCCTGCCAGTGTTCAAAGCCAGGTTGGACAGAGCCTTGGGTGACATGGTGTGGTGGGATGTGTCCCTGCCCATGGCAGTGGGGCTAGAACTAGATAATCTTAAGGTCCTTTCTAGCCCTAACCATTCTATGATTCTATGTTGGAGATCACTCAACTACCTGCTGTATCAAACCTTAAAAATAAAACAAAATTTTGCAGTCAGGTGCAAATAGACATTTTCCTTTCAGCCTTTTTCAGTGAAAATGCTGGCTGCCAGTTCTGTGGGAGAAAAAGAGAAAAAGTCCATCTGTAACTTTGCAGAGAAGGTAATACTTATGACAGTAAGACAAAGTTAATTGGAAAGCCCCTGAATGTGGTTTCTATTAGGAAATAACATTTCTTTTAAAAAGAAAAAGTTCAGAGTTCTTGCTTGGAGAAATGTTTTAAGCAGTATCTTTCGAATGGCTGTGTTTTAGTGCTTAGTACTTGGGGTGACTTAGCAAGTTGATTTTTCTGTTTTCTATTTTGGACTGTTGCCTTATTTTCATAACTTCTTTGGGTGTTGTGGAGCACCCATTTGTATATTGCAATTCATAATAATATAATGGCATGGATTTCCTAAAATGGGTATTTTAACCGGAATAATTTAAATATTAAGTAACATTTTATTTTAACTTTTTTCACATGATGCTTTTATTAGAACTAGATGGTGTTTCTACTATCAGAAGTGCTCCTTGGAGGGCTGCTTTCTAGGACCAAAGAAGTTTGGGAGAAACTTCTCTAAACTATTTAATTTTTCCTTTCTTAAGTACTCCATACTGCTTTATATATTTGCATAATAAAGGATTTTTGTATGTTGAGCTTACTTCTCATACGTGCAGCGGACTTTGTCACTGATCTGTTACATCCAAAGAAATTTAGGTAGTGGGCTGTAGAGATGAGTGCATAGCAAATTACATGCAGGTGGAATGGCTTAAAGATTAGCAAACTGTAAGTTTAGGAAACCTGGGATCTTCTAAGTTTAGCAGTTTTCTTATGTACTGGTGGGACATGGTTGTGAGTTCTGGACTTCTGATATTGTTCCCAGCACTATAATATGTTTGGAATACTAAAACTCAGTATCGCTGTCACTGAAGATCCAGTGTGCTCTGTGGCAAACTTCATTAAACTTCACTGCAGGTTGATGCCATGTCCTTTAGCATTTTGTAGAATTTGAGTGTCAGATAATTCAGTTGAATACATGTGTATTTAATAATCTCTTTAATTTGACAAACTTTTATATTTACTTGTCTTACTGTTTTTTCCTACATGATATGAAATTTGATGGGAGAAAAATACAATACTACTGGTTTTAAGGCAAGTGAAAAGTTTTAGTTAAAGGCTAGAAGCCTTAGTTTTAATTCATATCACAGCTTGTAGTAAGGGGAATGTTACCTTGAAAGAGGCCTCAGTTATTAAATCTTTTCAGACAGAACTGTCTCTTCTATGCTTCTGTTGTCACTAATACACTTAATAGTTGCACTGCCAGTAGTGTATGAAAAAAAATATATTCTTTTATTAGTGAGTCACGAAAAATATACTTGGAACGAGCTCACCACATGGTGTACAAAACCAGTGCACTTTTTCATTTCGTGCAATTGGTGGCTGTTGCTGTCCAATTGTTAGACAGAGGTGCAAGTGGCTTGCTTGTGGTTATATAGAAAGTCTGTAGCCGAGTAGAGCATGCAAATTGTATCTGCTAGCTCAGAAGGCATGGTGTTAGGTGCATATTTTTCTATGGCAGTGCTAGTTTAGACAGTGCAAAGAGGGACCTTCTTAAGTAAATTAATTCTTTCTATTTAGTGTTAGTAACAGGCTCTCTAGCACCATTCAAAAATGAAGTACTATGCAGCTTTTTTAAGTGCCCGTACCATTTTTAAAAATAGAAGAATCCATATGAAGCAAGAAAAAATTTCAAAAGTATGTAAATGACTTAAAGCTTTAAAGAAGAGAAATTGCGATCTGACTAGTTAATTAATATATAATCCCCATGGAGGTGACTTCCTTTGTCAGTGCTATTCCGTGCTAGTAGTTGTTTCTGTGTGAGATTGCCATCTGAAAAAACATGGACTCAAGACATGCTTAACATCTTCCTTTCTTGTTTCTCCAGCTGAATTCAGGCATATTAAAAATTCTGGTTCATCTTACCAGAAGTAGGCTTCTCTGTGCGGTGGTGTAGCTGAGCTTTTAATGTCAGTGCCATTATATTTTACTTGCTATGATGGGAAGACAAACTGAGAGGAGAAGGGTTTTTTTTATAAGAATTGAAAATACTGTAATTTTATTGCTACTGTTAAAAAGTGGCCATCTGAGCGAAGCCAATGTGAATTTAAATGCTCATTGCTAGTATGCATTTATTCAAATATACCAACATCCCTGTTTCACTTTGTGCCAACATGTCTTTTTTTGGAGATGGTGATTGTTTAACAGACTCCAGTTGCTTTTATGCACCTCTGAGCTGTCCGGGAACAGAGTAGATGGATAATCAACTCTTCCAAGTACTGAAACATAACTTCCATCTCTCCTACAGAATTAAACCCCAATTTTTATCTTCCTATCCTTTCAATGTAAGTATAAATGAAGGAAAGCTGAAAAAAGAACTTCAAGCCTGTTATGTATGGTAAAGAAGCCAAAATATTTTGATTTGTTTTTTTAAATCTTTTACAGATACTCTTTACAATCAATTTTACCAAGGAATTCTAGGGAGTTGCTTACAGTAAAGGAAGATTGCTGACTGGATCCATACAGTTACTCAATTCCAGTTTGAGCACCCAGGGAGACTTTCAGTTTTTAAAAGCTGTCACTGTTTTACTTGCTTCCCGTTTATATATGTGTCTGTGTCCTGTTTATCAGTCTGCAAACACTTTATTTATTATTACAAGATTTTGGGGTTATACTTCGAATAAGCTTGAAGAAGAATAATAAGGGGAAAAGAGCTCTGAATGCCAAGTTATTGCACATTGCCTTAGTTGTAGTGGAGTAATGGCAGTGCAGATCTGTTTGTTCCCTTTGTTGTTAGGCTCCTTATTGAATATTGAGACAAAGTGCATGAGGGTATGTTTTGTGTTTTAATAGCGTTTCAGTTCTTGCTAGAGTCCACTTTAGGTAATTGGTGTCAGTGCAGTCTAAATTCCAAATATGTGTCTGAAAATTAGTTTGCTTAAAATAGACTATAAGTTTTGTTCTTTAGATACTCTGAATTGTGAGAACTGTCATGCTGATGAGCCTTTACATTTTTTTAAGTAATGCCTGTATACTGTTTTCGTGGAAGGAAAATTTCTTTAATTTTCGTAGAGATAAGTTAGTGAATTTCCAGAATTTTTACAATGTCCTTTTCAGTAAAATCTCTTGCTCTGCAGTTGGCCAGTTGGTACATTTACTGCATATGGTTCATCCAGTCTTATTTTTACTTTTTGCAATACTAGAATACTGAAATGCTGGAAGGATGAAAGATGTGTATCTGTCTTTGTTCCTGTATGTTTTCTTGATTTAGGAAATGTATTGTCATTATTTGGATATGTGTTAAGACCATCCAAATGGCAGTAGACATGAAGAACTCTATGAATCTGTTCTTGGCAAAAAAATTATATGTCCTTTATATCCTTTCTTCAGAGGTTAATTTTCGTCAGAGCTCTCTTTTCCTAAACAGGTGGGGATTGATGCACTTACACTTTATAGTCTTCTAGTGCACTTCAGTTGCCACGGGATATTCGGCTTGTTTGTTAGGGAGCTTTTTACGAATCATATCAGCGTTGTGCATTGACTTCCTTTTAGTTCCAAGGTGCAGTTTAAGGATTTGCATATGATCTGTTAAGTGCTGAATAGCTTTTGCTTTGCCTGCTAAAGCAGATAAGAATTTATCATACAATTTTCTCTCATGCCCTATAGATTAGATAGTAAAGTGTGCTCCTTTCCCAGCCTTGTGTCCTTTGTAATGAAGCCCAAGATTATTAATCTTTAATGGTGCCTGCAGTGCGCAAAAGACAGACATGGCCTTTATCACAGATGTGCTGCTTGATTTTATTGTCCATTGAAGTCAGAAAATGAAATTTGATGCTTCTGTTACTAGTGTTACTAGTAATCCTTGGCATCTATTTAAATGCCACCATACCAAGATTATTTTCTATGGTTTGGCTTGCCTTTGTATGATCCTGGTCTGCTTCCTCACTTCACCTGTGCTGATGTATTAGTGTTTTATAAAAATAAATTAACAAAAACCCCCACCCAGAGTGTTAGTACTGTTGATGGACAATTACTTTACTTTCTCTTGCTTTTTATTAATTTATTTCTGTGTCTTCTTTCAACTTTTAGTGTTTCCTAATGTCTAGTTTAAAACTCCTGTGTTTTCTATGTCAGATACTTGATTTGTTGAATGTATTTTATGTCCTTGTACATTTAACTTTGGATCAGTATCAAATGCTCCAGTGTATTTGTACAGAGTAAAGGTTATTTTCTAGATGGATTAAAGAAGATGTATTTTGTAAAACCTTTTGACACTTGGTTTTGGATCATACATAGCAAATATTGCTTGTAGATTGAAAACTGTTTTCAGGTTATGTGACATGAATCGTTATCTTGATTTCTTTCAAATAATCTCATTTCAGTTTCATTTTTCGTATTTATTAGTTATTGGCAGCCTGATTTCAAACATGGTATTTTCTGACAGTTAATGTAAATCGTTTTTCAAATTACATGTAAAGCATTCATGTTTAACTGGCAGTTGAAAGTGGTGGCTGCTTGAAAATTGTTAAATTGAAGTGGAAAAAGACATACTAAGTTGGTAATAAAAGTCATGTAATTTTTACTGTAACTCAAGTGGTTAACTACTTACTGAAAAAAAATGCTGTAGGTGATCTATGTAAGAGCTTAAAGATGAAACAAAAATCTTTGTGCTTATAACTCGTTCTTGTCCAGTGATCTGAGAATTTTTATTTGGAATCTTCACTATCTGTTTGTCAGTTACATAATTTATGGTTATTGTAAACCATGATTTGTACTGTTGCAATTATTTCTTTTACTGTTTTTCCTTGCAGTGCACATGATATGCAATTATTAATAATGAATATACAGACTATTCCAGAGATCTCCAGGTGGTTTATAGATAAAATGAGTATCAGCAGATAAGGCAAATGAGGGAGATGAAGTTGTGGAGTCTTACATTAAATAAGAATGTCTTAATCTGTAGCGTCATTGTTTACAAAAAGTTGCACAACAGCTTTTCTGGTATGCTGTCTGTTATAGATATGTCTGCGGTATTCTGTTTCCTTACCTGAAATCTTCAGCAGCTTTGACCGCAACTTTATATATAAAGCAGTGTGATTCTGTGGTTTTAAAGGTGTAGCTGTCATGCTTCAGAACACAATAAAGAGTTAACCTAAATGAATAGGAACAAAATGACTCCAACAGTTTATCTGAAGTAGTAATCTGAAAAACTTAAAAGATTAAATTGTCCTTCAAAATAGATGTTCACTTGACTTGTGACTAGCCAAGCTAGTCTATTACTGGAAGTGAAGGGGCATTTTTTCCACATTTATGATACTTCTGTAGGTGAAGATTGTTTAAAATTTGCAGCTTAATTCTGAATTCAGTTTATTGTTTTACTTTCTTGTGTGTATAAGATCCTTCTGAGCACAAGGTACAGTGCTATTAGTTTTGAAACTAGTTTCACAAAATTAAGAATGAACCTTATTGTAATTGTGGTTTCAATTAAGTTATGGGAAAAATTGATATATTTAAAGTAATTGAGCTACTCAGCTCCGGTAAGTATTTCTAAATAACCTTTAAATGAGCTAGCTTTTGAGTATTGCTCGGCTTCTTCGGTGTAATTCAGTACAAGAGAACTCTGTTTCCAGGTTTTGGTGAAGGCTTGCTAGTAGCATGTGCTGCTGCTAGCTGTACCTGAGGTGGACATTTTTTTACAGTAGACT
Organism: Forpus xanthops; assembly: GCA_032466535.1. Lineage (NCBI taxonomy): Eukaryota > Metazoa > Chordata > Aves > Psittaciformes > Psittacidae > Forpus > Forpus xanthops. Next base: position 14,420 of record JASSUY010020694.1, read on the forward strand.
TGAAGTTCAAAAATATTAAGACAAAAGAAAAAATAAGAATTAATCAACTAGTGAGCAGCTGCAAAATGTTTCTTCATCCTCATACTGCATGAAAAGCTTCTGCATCCTGTAGAACTTCTGGGAGTGAAGCTCTTGAGTGCTGTAGGTGTCATGTGGATGCTTGGAGATGCAGATGAGATTTTCAGTGTAAATATTGTTGGTAGGTTATTTTGAATAAACATGTAATACATGCAAGTAGCGTATCTATGAGCTGAAGATAAGTAATGTAACTTGTTAAACTTTATATTTAACACCTGTTAGTCACAACCTTAAGTTCTTTCTTACTTTTTTGTCTATTACTAGGTAAAACAAAGGATTCACAGTCAGCCAGAATGGAATCTGAAATTCTGCCAAAAATTACCAAAATGACAGTGTCTGGAAAGAAACAGTCTATGGGATTTGAAGTTCCATGGTAAGCCAAGCCCTTGTACATCAAGGTATATCAGTAGCTCTTCTTTCAGACTGATGCACCTGTAGAAGTTTTCTTCTTTTTTTTTCTGTTTTTTTTTACAGCAGTTTTAGTGTCACTCGCCAGAACTCACCATCTCAGCTTCTTGTTTGACTCAGAATTACTTTCAGAAGATGGTACCTCACGTTTTGAGTTTAACAAATCCTTTCACTATGAATAGTGCAGAGAGATATCAGCTAGTCAGATTATTTAAACATCCGCTTCATAGAATACTGAACTTTCTTGGGGTTCGTTTATTTTAAATTTAGTTCTCTAAGTGGAATTATGAAATCAATAAGTCTTAACTGTAATTGCTTGTTCTTCAAAGGAAGTAATACATTTAAGAATACTTTTTGGGCAAAACAATTACTTATAGCTAAACTTTGTCTTCCTCTGCAGCTTTTATTAACAGGTGTCCAGGGTACAACTGTCATAGAGAAGAAGTTGGTCCTCTTTATGCTACAGCTAAATTAGAGTGGTTGAGCAGTAGTTCTAATTTTATTCTCACTTGGAGCTGTTGTGGGGATGTCTTGTGAGAATGTGGAAACTGGCACCAGAGTCTACATACAACAGTAGCCAGCAGTGAATGCTTAAAGATACATATGAGGACAGAGGTTATGTGTTTGGAATACAGTCCATGAAATATCATTACATGTAGCATTGTGTGCCTCCCCACCACATTAGGCTGTTTCTATAAAGAATGGCTCAAGGATTTTTCTTTCTTTGATGTGCTTATTCTGGTTTTGAAGCCAGATTTTGCCACCTAATCCATGCAAGAAATTTCATAGTTCATCCTCAGGAAAAAACTTGACGAGTGTAAGCAGTGCCAACATCACCTCATCCTGAAGTATTTGTAGTTCTGATCTGGAAAGCATTTTTGGGAGTAACAGAGCAGGGTGATCTTTATTTTACAATGTTTTGTGTGTTTGATAATTGAGTGAAAACGAGCAGTTGAACCTTCTTAGTCTCTTAAGCTTTAGTACAAGGTGTGAAGCTGTTGTCATTATTCCCTTTATACTGCTAAATGTCATTGCTAAGAGACTTTGCTTTCATTCAGCTACTCTAGATGCAATAAGCTCAAAATGAAAAATTTCTGCATCTTTCAAAATCTTTCTGTGCTGTTTGAGATTTTGGGAACTTTTTTCACCATTGCCTCTACTAATCAGTGACTCTGGATGTGACAGCTATTCTTGAAGGTGCTGTGATGGTGGTAGGAATTTCATAATCATCTCTGATGTTTCTACCATTCTTCTTATAAATGGGAATTTTTCATGGGGACTTTTGTGTATTAATTTAACTTGGGTAGAAGCTTAGAAGAAGAAAGATATCTTAAGTGAGTGAAAAAGATCTGCCAGCTAGTCCTGGAGAGTAGTGATTGGATTTTTTAGCTATAAAACTGACTATTTAAAATGTTTGTTTATAAAAAGAGAAAACACGGAATTACATATCTCTGATGCTTAGCAGTTGTCACACCTTGTATATGTGTGCCTACTCCATAGGGAAGGAGAAGATAAGAAAAATGCTTCCTTATCTTTAGAATGGAGTAATTCCTGAATGGGATAGTGCTGACTCAGTCTCTGGGGAAAGATAGTTGGCACTATCATGGTTCTCAGCCACTGTTTCTCTTCAGGGAACCTGAAATAGTTTGTGTCATGTTTGTTTCCAGTTAAGTGACATAATATATTTTTTGTGGCAGAAAAGTGAAGCCTTTAGGACCTGCTGGGAATCCCTTTAGGTAAATCCTCAGTATTGCAAAGATGATTATTTTTTTTTTAATTCGCCTTACTTAGTGGTACTGTTGAAATACTGATGAAGAGCAAGCCTCTATTGTAAAAACTGGATATGTACTGGGCATTTATCTTTAAGTGTGAGGAATAGGTAAGAAATGGAATGATTTGGAAAAGAGCATGAAATCTGGAGCACAACTTAAGTAGTAAAGTTATTGGGCATATCTGAAGATCTCTGGTTCAAGGAGTCTGTGATGGCCTCTTTTATTCTTTTGCCCTACAGGCCACTGTGGAAGGACGATCAAGGCACTAAGACCTTGACATGAAGAAAGGGGGCAGTGGTCTTGACTGTATTTGCATCTTACTTTTCCTTTTCTGTAGGATAGTGGCATTTACTTTCCTGATTCCACTTGAAGCTTGACTAGCTCTTTTGTGTAAAGACTGTGCTAAATAAATTGCGGTTAGCTGAAGCACTAGCACAGTCTTCCAAGCTTTTAATGGCTTTATACACATTTGTTTTTAAACTTGAAAAAACAAAGCAAAGTATTAACCTCTGCCTCAGCTCCATGATTATCAGAGTTGGGAATTCATTTCTGCAGTTACCTTGTGGAATATTAACAGCATAAGGATGAGTTGTCAGGGAGCAGGATGAATCCGTGTTTATTAATACCTAAGGAAGGCTTGTTCTCTTGATTCTTTTCATACCCTTTTATGTTACTGTTGCATTGATAAAGGTACTCCAAAGAGTTTATAATAATGTAGATTTCTAAGTACATAGTTTGTATCACTGACCAAAAGCACAGTGTTGTAAATGAGTCATAGCAGTTTGGGTTTTAAACGTCTATAACTGGCCCTTAATCTCATCCCCAAATACATGTATGGTGTTGGAACAGACACCATTAGAAAGCGATTGTACAGTATGTATGATCTAGCTTTTCTTGTCATCTTTGTAGGATCTGAAACATAATTCATGGACCATGTTTTTAAAACTAGTGGCCTAGAATTAGCAAAAATAACCAACCATTCTTTGACTAGCTATTCAGTCTTCATGATTCAGTCTTGTTATGAGGCATGACCTCATAATAAATGAATCTTATTTAAAATTAATGCATTATCAGAAGTCATGAATTAGTTTCAACACTGATTGCCTTTGTTGCTGAGTATTTGTAGTCTACTGATTGTCTACAGAAAATGAATTTTAGTCACTTCTGGCAAACTGATGCTGTAGCAAAACTACTTACAAGGCTTTTTCTTAAATCATAAAGGATGCCAGAAGAAGTCATGAGCAGAAAAGGATAATTATTTTAACCCACCTGATCAATATTACATAATTAATAATTTTGAAAGGGGAAATAAATGTGGATGTTCCTGTAATGACTGTAAGTACTCTGAAGGAGTCTGTTGCATAAAAATAATTCACTAAGCATCCAGATGACAAGATTGAAAGCAGTGTTTAAAAGCTAAATTATGCAGAGTTAATCTTCAGCAGATTAGCTTTCAGGTTCCTCTTTGAATGCATGGTAGTATGAACTTTTCAATAATTGTGTGAGATTGAGTGTCTTCTAACATATTTTGTGACAACATAATTTCCCCAGAAAACAGTGATATAACCATAGCTTTTACTCCGTTTACTCGTATGGTCCTTGTTCACAAGATGATATCAAAAGTTTCTGGCCTGACAGTTTGACTACATATTTGTCCTTGCCAGCTTTGCCAGGCTTTTATGTCTGCCTATATCCTAACAAAAAGCCGTGGTAAGCTCTTTTTGACATGTATCTGAGTTGCTGATGTTGGAGCTTTCTTGATTGCATTACTTCAGTGCACATAGTACCTAGTGGTTCTGTTAGAGAAGTCAAGAGTTGCTTTATCAAATGGCTCCATGTTAGCGGCTAGCAGTCATGTGGCAGACAGACACAGATGTTGGCAAGCAGAGACAACTCTTGGAAGTTCCATCAAGTTCTCATACAAAGACACAAGGAACTGGTTAGGAAGTGCTGTTCTTCCAAATAAAAATTTTTCTTGGTATGGTGGTTGAACATAACTCAGACCAAGTTGGAACTTTGCTAGCAAAGATGCTTGCTAATGCAATCAACTTGTTTATAGCCTCAACTGCCTGCCCTAGTGACATACTGGGTATGAATATAGTATCCTACATGATCTATCTTCTGACAGAAATTTTCAGTTCAATAATTTTGACAAATCTCAGTGGAAAAGGCTTACTGAGAAGCACTTTCAGTGTTGTTCATTTTCTCATTAACTGTTAGAGAATAAGCTCTTTTGTAATTTTCTGAGCTGTTACCAAGCTTTCAGTAAGCTACTCATCTGGTTGCCATAAGGAATAACTAAATATCAGGGTCTTGCTGCTGCATCTTGCAGCAATCTCCACTGTTGAAAAGGTAGGAAGGCCTAATGTTAATGTTGGCTAGAGTCATGTTTACTCATTATTTCTTTTGTATTGAGCACTTCTGCTTTGCAGCAGAATTATAAACTATTTGAGAACCTTAAGCAATGTTACATAAACCACTAGAGTGTTAACTTCACCCTGAATGTTGAGACAGTTGATTCTGAGAGCCTGCGTGAATATATTCCGTAAGAAAGCAGCCTACAGCATAGTGGTACTACATTGGAAAGGTTTTCCAGTTTTCCATGGGAAGAAGCCTCTTCATGGATGAAGTTCTAAATACAGTATTTTGTAGGTATTTTCACATATTGCAATGAATAGTAGTTTGTATATTGAAGTTTGCTGTGATGCAATTTTGTCACACCTGTAATAACTGCTTCTATTCCTGTCTTGCTGTTTGCATTAGTGCCTCATCATGAAGCTCTGTCAGGCAGCAAGAAAGCTTTTGCTCTCTTGAAGATGTTACATAGCGTATATTTTTAGTGGTCGTCTTTGTCATAACAGGTGAAGAATCATGTTGTATATTTTCAGAGTACTTGCGTAAGTTAGGAAATTATTCCCATTTACAAGTCAGTGTAAGAGAATAATATATTTAGGATTATTTATTATTAAGATTAGTACAGTGAGCTATGGGAGAACAGGGTGTAAGAGAAGGGGAATTGGGGAATCCAATTGGGGAATCTTAGTCATAGAACCAGAATCTTAGAATGATTAGGTTTGGAAAGGACCTTAAGGTCATCTAGTTCTAACCCCTCTGCCATGGGCAGGGGTGCCTCACACTAGATCATGTTGCCTGAGGCTCTGTCCAACCTGGCCTTGAACACTGCCAGGGATTTCTTTGGGCAACCTGTTCCAGTGTCTCACTACCCTTGCAGTAAAGAATTTCTTCCCCATATCTAACCTGAACTTCCCCTGTTTAAATTTAAACCCATTAATCCTTGTCCTATTGCTGTAGTCCCTGATCTTAGATGCCTCTAAGTTTTTACCAATTTTGTCTCTTCTAAGTAATGATAAATGTAACTCTGTATAAGCATTGCACCTTAAATTGCAGCTCAGTTATGCTTAGTATCTGCATTTTATGCTGTATTGCTCTTTTTGCAATAAAATATAGCTACATTCAGCTGCAATACTTGTAGTGTGTGTGGAAGCTGTTTTAGTATTGATGCTTCAAAGTTGACTTGGGCTCTTAGTTCTGGCAGCCAGCTTTTTGTAGTTCTTCTGCACAACAGTCCTTTACCTCTCTCAAGGGAAAAAGTAGCTTGTGGAAAGTTTTTGTTTATCTGCTTCTTGTATTTCACAAGATTATTTATCTCGCTTTTGTACACAGTGCTTTTCAGACAAGATGTTCAGAGCTGGTATCTGTGTAGTTTGTATCCAGCTACTTATTGTTTCCACCTTAATGGGCTTATCAAATACTCTTTTTCTGGGGTTTATATGATAGTGAAGGGAAAACTCAATTTCTTTCTTGCATTTCTATAGCTTCTTTGTCATTCCTTGTGTTCTGCTGTTTTGTTTTTTTTTTTTTTTCCCCTAGTGTGATTGGTGAAGAAAATGGTCATGCTAATACACCTCAGACAGGACTGTCAGCTGAAGATGCCAGTGTAACTTCTGGGGTACCTGAGGCAGTCGCCAAATCTACTCTTTCACAAGTAATGCAGGTTTCAGAAGAGCAGAATACAGTGCCTACTCCAGTAAGAAAGTCAGGCAAGGCAAAACCACAAATAGATGTGAAAGCAGAGTTGGAGAAGAGGCAAGGAGGAAAGCAACTGCTTAATTTGGTGGTAATAGGTAATACTCTTAAATTACATTTTCACATGCATAGAGATTAAAAATTTTCTTAAGTGAATCTGGAAATGATACAGAAGCAAAACTATCCTCTCTACAAGGAAGGGAAATCTCGTACTAGTTTTAACTGCATCTACTTGACTGTTGTTCTTTGGAAAAATGCATTCAGATGTCCTTGACTAGGACAATACAGTAAAATGTAATTTGGTTTGTTTTCACTCTGTCAATGTATTCTTTTTAGTATGGATTTGAAGGTGCTGTATAGATGTCATGCTGACAGTTTCAATAAAAACTCTGTGTCTCTGTTTTACAGGATTGTGAGACTTTATGGATCACATAAGGATTGTTAGGGAATGTGATTTTCATGTTTTAGTATATTCCTTCTATGCTTAAAATGCATAAATTAATAAAATTATTGTAATATTTATTTCCTTCCCTGTAGGACATGTTGATGCAGGTAAAAGTACTTTGATGGGTCATCTGCTCTACCTTTTGGGAAATGTGAATAAAAGAACTATGCACAAATATGAGCAAGAGTCTAAGAAGGCTGGCAAAGCTTCGTTTGCCTATGCATGGGTCTTGGATGAAACGGGTGAAGAAAGAGAAAGGTAGAAATATCTTTCAATGGAAATTACCCTTTTTTTTTTTTTTTTTTTTTCTTGAAAGAACAACATCTGTTAGGAAATACAGATCTAAGAATAATGCTTTGGTAGAAATATCTTAAACATTTAAAGATATTTGCTCAATACTTATTAGCAGATACTTGTCTGTATGAGTGCGTGTTAGCAAAAAAAAAAAGTGATATCTTTGTTGTGTTATAAGAAATGTGAATAAGGAGCTGAGTATTTCTTTACTTATTTCTATACTGTGGAGTGCAGTGGAAAACTGTAATGCAGAATTGCTTCTAGTAGCGAAGTTAGTTCATTTAAAGCTGCCTACTGGTTTATTGCTGCCAAATTTATCTCAGTTTGCTTATCATGTTATATGAAAAGTTCTACGTTAAATATTTCTATGTAAAGGTGTCAGAATTGTAATCTAAGTACTGAAATGTCAGTTCATCATGTGACTTACATTTAATATGAAATTATATTCTTCGTAATAGCTTGAAATACAAAATTTAAGGTTTAATTTTACCCTGTTGAAAAAGCATTTCATGAGGAATCAGTAAAGCAAATTAAAAACAATCTAACAGCTTCTAAGAGCATTATAAAGCTAAATATATATTCTGCATTCAGAAAATAATAAAAAGAGGCATTTTCTTATGTGTCTATATTTTTACAAGCACTCATAGCATGTAAGTTCTTATAGTTGAAAAAATAACCTTCACAATGAAAACTGATGCTGAAGAACATGGAGTAAAGCAGTAAGGAAGGCTTATTTTGTTAGTTTACATTGTCATTGGAAGTAGCATATTTTAAGTATCTAGGCTAAAATAAGAAGTTTTGTCCCTTGGAAATACCAGTCTTTATTATCAGTGAAGGGAGATGCAGATGGCTTGCTGAGATACATACATGTGTGTGATAGGATTCATCTAATCAAATCCTGTGCAGAACCTGTGATTGTTAGTGAGATGTGAAACTGAGTCGAAGTGCTGTAATCCTTCCTTCAGATTTAGTAGTTCTGCATGTAGATCTTTACAAATGTATCACTGTATTCCTGTAGTCTCATACCTTCTATTTTTTTATTCTTGGCTATGTTCCCATTGTTCTATGTCGCCTTTTTCTGAAGAAGTAATAAAGTAGAGTTAGCAATGATTTAAATGCATAGTATAGTTTTCATGTTCTTACTGAGCTTGTCGGGGCATAGTACATGGTGCATGGAGTTAGTACTATGAATTCTGTGTGTTTGTTTCTTCATGACTAAAGTTACTGAACGGCAGCTCTAGAGGTCTGCTTTTCCAGCAAGCAGGTTTCTTTGAGTTTGTTTGTGCAGGCTAAATCAGATGAAAGCTATGAAGCATATAACTTCAGGATTGAGTTTTTTATAGCTTACTTGATAAAGCTTTTGAAACAGTTTTAATGGTGCATTGCATGTATGCTTTATTTAAGGGGAGTGACAATGGATGTGGGTATGACCAAATTTGAGACAAAGACTAAAGTAATTACACTGATGGATGCTCCAGGCCACAAAGACTTCATTCCAAATATGATCACAGGAGCTGCACAGGTAGCGATGGTCTAAAACTCTTTCCAATAGCATTATTATTTAAAACCTTTTCTTAAATTAGTTGTTTTTTTTTTTTTTTTTAAATCTTAAGGTGAAATGAAATTATTGATGGTGCAAAGATACCTTTGAGGTTTTCATAAGTTTTCTAAACTTAAAAAGAATGTGCTTGTTTAAAGGCAGTAGAGGGATGTTAATGTTCTGGAGGAGAGTTTTATTAGGGAAGTAATTTGAATACTGTGTTACAGTTTGATAACATCAGAGTTTAGCTTTGAAAGCTAATCAGATGTTCCATATGTCTACTCAGCAAGAAGTTCTATGGAAGTGGATTTGTAGGTAAAGATTAAGTGGTTTTGAGCTTAAAGGAAAAAGGATCTGGAAAGGTCAAACAAGAAGCGTCTGTTTAACAATATATTTTATATGAATATGAAAGATAATGTGGGTGACAGTTCATGCAGAGTGCATCTGTGTTGTCAATAGGACATTTGCAGAGACTACAGCAGCTTGTTTTAGGAACAGTAGGTAAAGAACAGAAGTATTTGACACTTCCCTTTCTCGTATAGGTTAGTTATTTAATTTATGGAAATAATAAATCAGAAGGGGGGGAGAATAACTGTTACATGACATAAAAAAGCGTGAAAATTTTCCACTTAAAGGCACCTTTTTTTAAATAGTGGAATTGATACTCCACGGTGGAGCTGTAATCAAAGGTTTTGTGGTTTGTTTTTTTTTTTTGTTTGTTTGTTTTCTGAAGCTAAGCTGCTGTGTAGAAGTTTTTACTACATGCATGTCATTACAATCTGAAATGTGGGTTTATCTTGAGATCTCAGCAAGGATGGATCATACTGTTAATATGATTTTACAGATAAAGAAGTATACCATAGGAAGACTGACTTGCCTCAGGTTCTGCTCTAGCTCTGAAGCAGAGCCTGGGTAAGCATTCTGAATGTGTGACCCAGTGGTTAGGCTGCACAATAGTCAGAAATTTGCAAATTACAGTGTAGAGCTTGTACAGTCATCTCTATTGTGGAGCATATCTTGTAGGAAGTTTAGTAGTGAAGTTTTTAGTTTCAGAACAATGGAAATGTTGGCTCAACCAAGGCATTTTCTTTACATCTTCAATTTAAATTAGTTGGTTGTTTGGGGGAAAAATAATACAGGCAGAAGTGTTAAGACTTGCAGATCCGCCACCAATTTTATCAATTCAGCAGTAGATGGGCAGGCCAAATAAGACTTGGTATCTCTGTTCCCTCAGCTCTCAGGATGGTGATGGGCTCGTCTGTTCTGAAGCCTGTTTTCGGAGTCACTGAAACTTTGCAAGTTTCTGTTGCCTGGTAGAGTAGCTACACTCAGCACTGAAGCAATGCATGGAAGAAAGCAAACATGGAAATAGCTCTGATGCCTGAATTCTGTTAGGAGGTGAATCCCCAGCTGCTGTTATGCAAAATGCAAATCAGCCTTATCAGGGCCAGGATCTAGCCTTTGATACATATGGTTAATTCACGTAAGTCCTGAGGCACAGTTTTGTAATTTAGAAAATACAGGATGCCCTTTTTTTGAGGGAGAAGTTCACTGCAATGCACTTCAGAGGCTGAGAGCTGTGGGGAAATTCATCCCTCATCCTTTTCCCATTCTCACAGTTGTGCTGTCTCTGTCTGACTTGTGGGGATTTCATGCCTAGGATGAAGCGAGGGGAATTCAGAGCCAGGACAGTGTGCTGTCTCTGTTCCTTCTCCTGGTATCCTGAATTATAAGCATGTAAGGAAAGAAAGTACCACTTCTTCTCTTTTCATAATGTCCATCTCATCAGTCCTATGAAATTGTCTTATACCTGTCTCTTGTCAGCTGTACCTCTGTTCATGTGTGTCACCATTGCTTGGTACATGATGGGGGTTTACCTGACTGTAAAAGTAGAAAAGTAGAAGGAATATTTAAGGCTAACAGCAAAGTGTGGGTTTTTTTTCCCTGTACTTATATGCCGACTTTTATGCAGTGCTGTAGACTCTGTGATACCTTTTTTCTCTTAACTCTGTGGCAGTTTGCGTAGATTATAAAACAGGCTACTTTTTCTTTTCCACCTTGTGATTTTGGCATGCTCTCCAGTATCTTGAGTGGACTGTGGAACATCCACATCCAACATGCCGTTGACTGGTAGTCCCAGTTGTATAATGGGATGGTCTATCTGTAATTTTTGCAGCTACTTACTGTGGAGGTGTCCAGACTGAAGCAGGGAGGACTGGACATTGTGCTCATATCTGTTCTTAAGTGCACAGACTGCTTCTGTTCAGTTGAAGTCTGTGCAGCATGTCCATAGTGGGCAGTTTGAAGAGGACAGGTTCCTGAAATCATGAGTTGGCTTATGTTTAAAGAAGATGATGGTTTATGACATGAGGTGACATAATGCCATAATATCTCACCAAAGTGGGCATGACACAGGTAGAATTGAGCAGCCCAAGTTACATTTGGAGTATATCAGGATTTCTCCTGTTCAGAGTATGTTTTGTGTGAAATATTGCTGATTGATATACTTACTCAGATTATTTCCACCTCGTAAGCACTTTTGATTGATTGATTGTTTGTTTGTTTGCTTTTAATCTAGGCTGATGTGGCTATTTTGGTTGTGGATGCTAGCAGAGGAGAGTTTGAAGCTGGGTTTGAGACGGGAGGACAAACTCGAGAACACGGATTATTAGTGCGCTCTCTTGGAGTGACACAGCTAGCTGTTGCAGTCAATAAAATGGACCAGGTACATGCCTAATCTTTTCATGCAGTTGCAGGGTTTCCATCTGGGATTGTGGACCCCAAGTTTAAGGATCAATATTGTGTCTTTTTCTGATTCTCAGCTCTGTGTCTTGTGCTTAGACTTTACAGTTTTTTAATTGATGAGGGTGTTGTTCAAAGCAGTCAGGATAGTTTTGGTGCCAAAATGAGCAGGGGTCCTTCTTGTTATGTTAGATTTTCACAAGTGCTAGTTAACCCAGTGGCATCTTCAAGGACATCTTGGTGGTCATTCAGGTCAAGACCCCAAGAGGTTTATTTAAACCTGTAAGGTGTGTTAGGTATTACTAGTTCGTATTTTAGTTTATTACTGTGTATATATTGTATATATTCTTGCTGAATCTGAATTTTGAGTGAACTTAAAGAGAAAAAGGAGCTGTTCAAGGACAAAGCATACTAAAGGGGCTTAAAGGGTAAGTGGTGCTGTGTTACTTGCTGTCAGTAATTGTTAATATGCTCTTATGTGTCCAGCTCTGAAAACACCTAGAAATCTCATGTTTATAATTTCATTGGCTGCTCTGTGTGAAGAACACCTACTGGTATTACAGAGTTGATGACATGCAGCTGCATGTTGGAGTCATGGTTAAAAATCTACAATTTTATTATTGTAATAATTTTTCTATTTTAGGTCAATTGGCAACAGGAAAGATTTGAGGAAATTACGAGTAAACTTGGCCAGTTTCTTAAGCAAGCTGGCTTTAAGGTAATGTAAGTTCCTGAGATCATTTTTTTTTTTTTTCTTGGCTCAGGCATTTGGGCAGGACAAGCTTTTCTTACAGTCAGGTAATTTTGTATCACTTTCTCACTGCTTCTATGTGCCCATAGTATAACATACACCTTTTCATATTGGTAGGATGTATGTTGAGCCCTGGGTCAGTACTCTTTCTGTCATCATCATCTTTAAGTCTGTTGGATCTTTGGGGTGCTCACCTCATTTGTAGTTTCTTGGGGTTGTTGTCTATAAAGTAGAGCAGACCAAGGATCATCTGCCTTAATGTTCCGGGTTGCATGAGTTTTATACCAAAGCAGGTGTCAGTTTGGATTATGAACTTATAAGAAAACTCTCCATTAGCCATTCTTGAGTGTTCTCACATTTCCTCATTTGGTCTGGCTGTGGCCTTCTTCAAATTCCTATGCATAAACCAGCATTTCAAACAGAAGTTTTGCCTGTCAGATGTAAAATTGGAGTTTATTACCTGAAATCAGTTTCTAGTTGTTAATGTTCCTATCATGTGTTTAAACGTCTCCAAGCCTTTGCTGGAGCACTGTGGTCAGACAAGAAGTAAACTGAAAGGAAATGAATCAACTGAGAGATCTGCCTCCTCCAGGGGAAATAAGAATCTGCAAACTGTTCTTTTGTAGCTTAGTTGCATAATATTGAAAAAATGCACCTCTTGCTTCTGCTTGAAGATCCTGTTAATATATGTTTAACTTCCTTTTAATTAGGAATCAGATGTGGCTTATATCCCAACAAGTGGCCTTGGTGGTGAAAATCTGGTCACAAGGGGTCAGATAAGTGACCTCACACAGTGGTATAAAGGAAAGTGTTTGTTAGAGCAAATCGGTGAGTGCAATTTTTCCTCATTTAAAAAATTATGTACCTGAGTCAAATCTATGTAAAAATCTATGTCAGAACTTTTATTGTGGGGAAATGTGGGACAAAATCTGTGGAATGCAATGTAGTTGATTTATCCCTAGGTGAGAAGTTGTTGAGATAGTTAATGAATACAGAAATTCTAAAAGATCTTATCAATTTATTTGCAGATTCTTTCAAGCCACCTCAGAGATCAGTGGATAAACCATTTAGGTTGTGTGTTGCTGATGTTTTTAAAGGTTGGTTGTTTTTAAATATTTTCACCAATATTTAATACAAGTGTTGAAAAATGATGTAAAAATAAGGCTTAAAGTGGGTCCTTTATATGTATCAGTACTCTTGAACAGGAATAGTGAGTTTTCCAGCACTGTTGTCAAATTTCAGATAGTACTGCTAAAGGAGAAACACACTGGAAAAGAATTTGAGGAAGAAAATCATAGAATCATAGAATAGTTAGGGTTGGAAAGGACCTCAAGATCTAGTCTGGTTCCAACCCCCCTGCCATGGGCAGGGACACCTCCCACTAAACCATGTCACCCAAGCCTCTGTCCAACCTGGCCTTGAACACTGC
>JASSUY010020695.1:0-23963 GCA_032466535.1 Forpus xanthops
TTCTGAGCGAGGGAGCAAAGGTCTGGGCGCTCACTGCGACCTCTCGGTGGCTGCAGGGCACCTGGTGTGGTGCTGCCGTGGGGCAGTGCCTGTGCCAGCGCTGACCGAGGCTTCTGGGGCTGCTCCTCCATTTGGGGAAACACAGCCACATACAAGGACTCACTCATGGAATCACAGAATCCCAGTGTGCCCAGGCCCAGCTCACTGCAAGGAGCAGCCTGTGCCCAGCATCCTGTTGGATGTGGCTGCTGCCCAAAGCAAACCTTTTACCTTCTTCCACCTCTTCCTCCCAGTGAGTCCCTTGGTCCCCATCCCACCAGGTGGGAAGAGGGTCTGGAGCCAGAGCTGGTTTGGGGTACCAGAGGTTGGTGGCTGCAGCTGGAGACAGGGTCAGCCAATGGTGCTCTCATGTGGGACCCTAGCCGGCAGGGAACGGAAGCTGCCAGCAGGAGAGGGGCAGCGGGGTGCGGGGGGAGCTGCAGTGTGCATGAGGTGTGCGTGCAAATGGAAAAAGGGGAATATAAACCCCATTTTCAAGAAGGGGAAAATGGATGAGCCAGGGAACTACAGACCTGTCAGCCTCACCCCTGTGCCTGGCCACATCTCACAGCAGATTCACCTGGAAGGCATGCTGAGGCACATGAAAAACAACAAGGTACTTGGTGACAGCCAGCATGGCTTCACTAAGGGGAAATCCTGCCTGACCAATTTGGTGGCCTTCTATGAGCAGGCTATGGAACTGATGGACAGGGGTAGAGTAGCTGATGTCATCTACCTGCACTTCTGCAAAGCATTTGACACTGTCTCACATGACACCTTTGTCTCTAAGTTGCAGAGACATGAATTTGATAGGTGGACCACTGGGTGGATAAAGAAGTGGCTGGACGTCCGCACGCAAAGAGTTGTGCTCAATGGCTCAATGTCCAGCTGGAGACCAGTGACGAGTGGTGTCTCTCAGTGATCGGTGTTGGGACGGGTATTGTTCAATAATCTTTGTCAGTGACATGGACAGTGGGATTGAGTGCACTCTCAACAAGTTTGCTGATGAGAGCAAGCTCTGTGGCTCAGTTGATACATTGGAGGGAAGGAATGCCATCCAGAAGGACCTGGACACACTTGTGAGGTGGGCTGATGCCAACTTGATGAAGTTTAACCATGCCAAGTGCAAGGTCCTACACCTGGGTGGGAGCAATCCCAGGCACAGCTACAGGTTGGGCAGAGAAGAGATTCAGTGTAGCCCTGCGGAGAAGGACTTGGGGGTGTTGGTCAATGAGAAAATGAACATGAGCCAGCTGCAGTTTGTGCTCGCAGCCCAGAAAGCCAACCATATCCTGGGCTACATCAAAAGGAGCGTGACCAGCAGGTTAAAGGAGGTGATCCTGTCCCTCTACTCTGCTGTCCTGAGACCTCACTTGGAGTGTCTTTTGTGCAGTTCTGGTGTCTGCACCATAAAAATGACATGGAACTGTTGGAACAAGTGCAGAGGAGGGCCATGAGGATGATTAGGGGACTGGAGCACCTCCCATATGAAGATAGGATGAGAAAGTTAGGCTTTTCAGTTTGGAGAAGAGAAGGCTGCGTGGAGACCTCATAGCAACCTTCCAGTATGTGAAGAGGGGACGCAGGGATGCTGGGATGGACTCTTCATGAGGGACTATAGTGACAGGACAAGGGGTAACGGGTTCAAACTTAAACAGGGGAAGTTTAGATTGGTTATGAGGAAGGAATTCTTTACTGTAAGAAAAGTAAGCACTGGAATGGGTTGCCCAGGGAAGTTGTGAATGCTCCATCACTGGCAGTGTTCAAGGCCGGGCTGGACATAGCCTTGGGTGACATGGTTTAATATGAGGTGTCCCTGTCCATGGCAGGGATGGTTGAAACTGGATGATCTTAAGGTCCTTTCCAACTCTAACTATTCTATGATTCTATGATATCACTTCAGCACAAAGATGGATAGCATCATCCACTGGCAAAATTAACACAATGGCCTGCTTCTCACCCATCTGATGGCTCTATTTGCAAAATTCAAGATTTCCAAAATCTTTCTTCGAATTACCCCAGGAATGGAATATCAGATGGCTCATTTGTGTGCACATTACACTTGCAAAGACAGTATGTGAACTTTGCCACTATTTTCACAGTTTTTATTATCTGTAAACAGGGGTCAAAAGGGTTATTACTGTCATTGTGGAGCTCTAGAGTACCATAAGTAGCACTGAACCATAATGTAGTACTTGAAAGGGCAATGGCAAACAAAACCTGGTGGGTATGCATACTTTCTTTCTTTCCCCGTCATGCATATTCTCAACTTGGATACAGAACTCAAGTCTTCAATAAGAGATAAGCACAGCTTCCCAAGAAGATCTTCCTTCTACAATAGAAACTATAGATACTATTGCTGGAAACCTTTAGGCTATGGAGATGATATCCAGGTCTACAATGCCTAGAACACTTTATAGGAAGCACATGTATCCTCTGGTCTTGAAATTCTAGATTTCCTATAAACAGACACACAATGACAGACAGTCAGGAAACAAAGAGAGGTATACAAATTTCACACCAGGAGAAACCCCACCTACAAAATGCACAATACTATTTAGTGCAGAATTCCAAAATTACTATGAATTACCAAATCCACGTCCAAACACCTAATACAGCACATAACACACACACATTCTTTGGCTTGACAATGTACACAGAAGAAATGAATTAAAAAAAAAACAAAACTAACAAAAGTAGCCAGCTTTGCTTTTTTTATGTTTTATTTCCATGTAAAACTATCTGGCCATCCCTGCATCTGAGACACCTGATAAAAGCGAATACTGCACGTGATCCATGAGTGCCAAGATTGTTTATGCCTTGCATCATTGCTCTTATCTACAGAAACTGCAGCTAGCCTGGGGGAAGATGAAAGAGGATACTCTGCTCAGTATTAATAACTGTTTTGGGGCAAGGAAAACATAGCTGACTGCACACAATCTACAGTACACAAGCCACAGAGGCTAAATCATTCCAGGGAAAACAATGTTTCCAAATAACGGTTTAGAATTAGATTCAAGCAAAAACTTGAACTAAATTTTTTGTTTGTATTCTTTGAGATACAGAAGTTGAAGAGTTAACAAGTTAAAAAAAATACACAGTTCATAATAAAACTGAGACTTCCTGTGATCTTTATTCTACAACAATATTTTTTATTATTGTAGGATAAGATTGGATCTCAAGACGGCAACTATTAACATTCACAGAGCGTTAATGAAATTAAGTTGTAAGCCTCCTCTTGTTTCATGAGTCTTTGGAGAGATGCTTTTTCTACGTCTTTGAAGATGCTTAAAAAGGCACTTTAATATTAAACTGAAATTTTCCATCTAAGGTTTTAGAGTGTACTTAAAAGTTACAGAAGACAAAGCTCAGACTGTGATCAGAACTCGACTGTCATACGTTAAAATGATCAAAACCAGTATCAATTCATAAACTTTGTGATAAGAAAGCAAAATAACAATGCATCTAATAATGGAGACTAGAGAAACTACTACATCAAAGCCATATTACTGTAAATATTTAACTGCAATTGAAATTCAAATGCATTTGACATACTAGTCCTGGAGTAGGGGGTATTTCAGCACTTTGGCCAAATGCAAAATATTTCTTGTCATTCCTTTCCTATCACCCTTTTAGTAGGTGTCTTCAAGGCATGCAGCGGGGGAGAAAACACAAGGTCTGTCATCTTCTTTCCAAGGAATTACAGTCAAACTGTTGCTATAGGGGATTTTAAACATTAAAACTTCCAAAATTTGGTTACCATAAGAACAAGTTACTTGTACAATTAACTGAAGTTAAACACACAAACTTTCTTATTCAAACCTGTTGTGTATCTCTTTCACGATAATCCCATATAACCAGAAAAAAAAATACTCTTCCACTGTGATCTGTCCTTATTGACTTTGAGGCAAACCTTTGAACATATCACTTTTCACTCCCTCAAGCATGCAGAAGCTATGCAGTGCAGTACAAACATTTTAAGAATGCCACTTCTTCTAACTTGAAGGATAGTTACTGTAAGATTCCGAAATACATTTCGCTAGAAGATCATTCAATTCTTCTTTCATGTGTGCTCATCTGTCAAGTCGTTTCCATCCCAGATCAAATATTTTACTTACAAACTGCAGTTAAGAGCATCCCATCTTTAAAGCAGAAGGCCTGCTTTAAATGGTCTCATTGAATTTTTGGCACAAGGACTACAGCTATGGTGAACTTTTTTCTCTATAGTTACTGTTCCACATTTACATAAACAGTGCAAAGACAGACAAAGTTATCAACATAACAGCTCTAACAATACAGCATATTTGCAGTTAGCAGACTTAACTGACTTCTACTAGGGACAAATAATCTCTGTTATCAAGCTGTTATTACACCAGTCTTTCTACAGTTTGACTGGGAAAGCATTCATGAAAAATCTTTCCCAAGTCAGTCTATTAAAAATATAGATCCTGGGATCTGCAAGTATTTAGTAGAATAGTTGCATAAAATGGGGGGAAAATTTGTATGATATATTCAAGAGCAAATACTATCTAAGAAAAGATTTCTGGCACTTATGTATGATTTTTTGGGGTTTATTTTTATGTATCATTAAGTTGCTCATGATTTAATTATCAATGCTATTTCCATTTCCACTTAATGAAGCAAAGAGAAAGAAAAAGATGACAAATTGAGGATGTGTATTAGAGTGTTTATATTTGTTTACTATGCTTCATGAGTATCTCTTCTACAAGCAGAGTAAATTCAGAGTTTAGTCTCTTCTTTTAGCTGTTTCAATTTCAGGTTGTGGCAACACCAGCACTACATATATGTCTCAAGTATTCTGCAAGCTGTGTAACAACATCCATAGCTGCATTGTGAGCATGCAGCCTCAAGACATATCAGCTGCTCAAAAGATGTTGCTCAAAATTTGACCATATTGCACCTCATAGATATCAGCTACTAGGATTGCAGATATGCTTGCTCATGAACAGGACAGGCTCCCATCTTTAGTGAAGGTAACTACAGGTGTAAACATTTTCCCTTTTCATCCAAGTTTCTTGTCTGTGTTGTTTTCAAGGGTAATTTTTTATCCTGTTTTTCATGACTTTATAAAATTTCTACTCAATTTCCTCTAAGAAAAGACAAAGGTGCCCTGAAGGTGTATGTTGCGTCTAAACAATACAGAGAAGATCACTGTGAAACTTCAACTGCATACCCACAGCATGTCAAAAGTATCAAAAACTTAAGTTTCTGGTGATGCAGAACCACCACCGATTTCTAACACAACTGTAGAGGCAACATTAGAAAGCCAACTAGTTCTATTACTAAGAGACAGAAAGCTTAAGACTTTTGAATAAAGTTCATCAAGTATTAGAAAGCATACTCAAAGGTGGCAGTAATTTGAACCTTCAGTTACTCAGGCAAGTCCTAGCTCAGCAAGATGACAAATAGTATAGGTGATGACATTTCAGGTCTAGATTCCTATTGACCATCCTTCTGCACAGGTCCTTGAGGGTAAAGGTTCTTTAAGGCTCATAGCTGGCATTTGAGCATTGAAGTGTATTAAAATGCATACATACAAGGATGAAAACATTTACATATCTACATATTGTGTGTACTTTTATAAAAAAAAAAAATGAAACCACCACACACACATCTTCATCCCTGGAGGTTTTCAAGACCTAACTTGAAGAACCCCAAGTAAGCTGGTCTGACCTCATAGCTGGTTCTGCTTTCAGCAGGGGGCTTGCCAAGATGACGTCCTGGGGTTCCTTCTAATTAGGATTTTCTTATGATTCCTACATAAATATCATCCTGCTGAAAGACTTCTCCAAGTTTAAAGTTTATTTAGAATTACAAGAGGTGTAGCAGCTGCAAAATGAACAGACAACTATCAGATAATGATGCTATTTGATGTGAAGCCTATTATATTCCTTATGAATAAGCGTATTTCTCCTTATTTTCTCAGAAGTCAACTAGTCAAAACAGCACAAAGAACAACATGTGATTTACCACACTTGTTAAAAAACCTAGCAATTACAACACACAGCATAGACTTAAGTTTTTCTAAAGGGCAAGAATAAGACACTGAATGCCTGTGTATTATCTGTAATTAGGGTAACTAACATTTTTTATCATTTACATAGCTACTGACACAAAATTATTTTTTTCCCCTTATGTGATGATAAAATTACTATTATAGTTACTGGTATCATCTATTACAGATAATGAACTCTTTTTGCCAAAAAGAAGGATTATTTGGACAAAGCAACTTTAGGAATCCAATACTAAGACATGTGAGGGTGTATTCATTATACTACATTAGCCCTGTTCTTTACATGTTCCAGCAATGATACTGTATTCAGTGTATAAGAAACAGAATAAAGGTGGTTTTCTCCAGAAAAGCAATTCAGGACTGCTAATTTAGGAACCAAATTTAAGCAGAGGATAAAACATCATTCTAGCCTGGATATCCAATTTACCTAATGCAACTTCCACCACAAAAATACTCATTGTAAAGTTGATCATGCAGTCTGTGCTTTCAAAACCAACTAAAGCGCTTAGATACCACTGTTAACTCTTAGTATGTCATTTTTGTTTCCTCACTGTTAGACTTCCACACCCTTATATTTGACCATAATTCCCTCAATCATTTATAAACTACAAAGTTACTGAGTTGTGCATGCTCTTCTCACCCTTATAAATAAGGGTTCTTTGACAGTGCCAACCTCTTGATATTTACAGTTGTTTATTTCTGATAGCTTGGCTAAAATGCTAAAGCAGAATACTGTTTCACTGTTATCCCTCACCAATGGATTTATCAATACCTGAAAGGACCATTGTGATGATTTCCCAGATTTTGCAGGAGTAATAGAGCGCCTAAATCCCTTCCAAAATTAACCTGGAAGCCCTTTGGTAAGGTTTTAAGTTCACCATGTGCTTTGTTTTCTCAGCGAAGCTTTACAAAAGACAAATATGCACCATTTTTGGTGGTGATGATTAAATCAGGCTAGAGGTTACCTGAAATGAGTACTGGTGAACTGAACTTTGAACCCTTCACACACACGGATAATACACATGGATAGTTTCATTAAGCATAAACTTCAACAAGTCTTTTGCTTAATAGGTTCATAACATAAACATCAGCTGAATTATGTAACAAGAGTTATCTAAGAAGAGGAAACTTCCACTGCAGTGATAATTACAAGCAAAACAATGACGTTAATTGCTTAAACAATAGAGTTAAGCAAACCAAGAAGGGTATGTTAAAGGGTATGAAACACTGTCAGCCTCCAAGAAAACAGCTTTCTGGTCAGGGGTCACTGAGGGCTGTACCTTCTCATGCTCTATACTCCACATCTGCTGCATACCTTATTCTTATTAACAACCATGACAAAAGCCATTTAAAGAGAGGTAGATCCGGCCTTGACCCACTGACGTCCATGACAAGTACATCAAGAAACAGGAACTGTAGGTTAATAGGCCACAAAGTTTAGGAAACACTGGTCCAATACATTTCTTCAGAATACTGACAAATACGAATCAGTTAAATGTGCTGAGGTTAGACACTGATTAAACACTAAGAAAGGTACTTGCAGTACTTACACCTTAATTGTAATTGTGCAGCCTACACTGCAGCTTTGCTTGCATGGAATGCTGTTGTAGCTGAGGAATATACCACCAATTTTAGTCAGAAGAAGCACAGTAACTCAGAACACTGAAGAGCTTGAGTTTATCAATACCAAGAGTTAGGCATGAAACTTTGCAGACAGTACTTTCTTGGATTCCTGTGGTGTGTTTTGTGGTCCAGTTGAAGGCAGAAGTTCTATGATTCCGTAATGAGCAAGAGTTCTAATGCTCCAGCTATTAGGAGAGAAAGATTTTACTCCAAAAAAATGGAGACCAAACATAATACACAAAAAAAGCCCTCTTGTTCACAAGGCTACTGTTTAGTTAACTTGTAGACCCAACAGCACTAAAGAACTCACAGCTGAGCCACCACTCAGGATGGGAGTATGCTTAACAGCTCAGCAGACATGTAGGCAAGCAAAGACATAGATCACAGCTTCCATCCCCAGGTTGACAGTGTAAAACAGTCCCTGAAAGTGTTAAGAGATAAAACCCTTTCTGCTAAGCATGGAAAGAAAGGCAGAAGGAAGTATAAGTGTACCTATAGATACATATTTTTGTTAACAATGTATACGACATTGGAAAATCAGGACTCATCTCGCACTGAGAAACATTTACCATCCTTCAGCTTTTTACAACTCTGCTGAAAGCTAAACTTGGTGCAACTGAAGGCTCTGTGAGAACCAAAGAGAGAAACCCTAAGTGTTACTGAAACACCACGAAATCTGCAGAATGGCCAACATTTCCATAGCCAAGCCCTACATAATTCTGAAAACAAGAAAGATGATAAAAGCCTTTCAGGTAAATTATCGGTACTCACTTTTCCCTTCCTAAGGGAATGGAGTTCTATTGTATTTCTTAGCAACTTTGTTTGGTTTTGTTTGGGTTTTTTGATTTTGTTTTTCCTTTTACAAGGCAGCTTTCATTAATTCACATAAACCTGTATATCATTCTGCATACCCACTGTTAAACTTACCTATGATATTTGAGAAAGTTCATATATATGGCTAAGATTTGAGAAAATATGAAAAATTCAACAGCCAGTAACTGAACTGGTGTAGTTGACAGCCCCAGAACTGCTTTGTATGGCACACTAATTCCAAAGATAGATTCTATATGGCACACTAGAAATTGTTTACGCAGATCACGTTCATGATCAAGAGGAAATACGCTATAAACTTTTATAACTTGGGTAAGTTTTGATTACATCTTCTCACCAGAGAAATGGATGTAGGACTGGGGAGCTCAAATTTGGTTTTTCTGGTAGAACACTTTTTATTTCTATCATTAGGGATTCTCTGGCAGGTAAACAAACACCTATCAGCAGCCAGCTGATAATTCTGAGGTTACAAACTATCTTTTATAGGAGATTTGGCTGAAAGAAGTAATTAAATGCATACTTTCCATCACATCTTGCGTGCTTAGTTCGTATGGAGATAACAGATGTGATAAATAGTTATCATTTACGTGGCCACAAATGAAAAATATTTTCAGATTTGAAATTCAATTCTGAACCATTGTCTGAACCTACTCATTGTGAGATTAAATCTCTGCAGCTTTCACTTGCTACTTTATGTAGCTGTGTCTTCGCATTTGAATTTCATCAGAGAATGCTCATACAATAGCAAATCACAGCAGTATTACGTACATATAAGAAAAAAAAAAATCAAGGAAGAGAGAAGGAAGAGAGAAGGGACACGTTTAAATTCTTTACAAGCCAGGATATATCCACAGCAACACAATGAACACACAACTACAAGAATGGTTAAGTTAAAATTATTGCATTCATAATTCATTCTACAATTAGACCTGTGGTACACCTGAAGAACTGATAACATCTATATACGCACACATTGCTATTTCCTACTGTTACCATAATGGCTTCTTATTTGCCATATGGTTCGAAGGGAGTGGTTGCTCGCTGCAGCTATAAATGGCTGGCTCTATGTAGACTATTGCAATTACTGAATACCAGGTTTAGTGATTAACTTCTGATGTTTTTAACATTTTCTTCTTTGCAGAATGGTAGTTGGATGCATCTCTACATGACTCCACTTTTCCATTACGACAGACACAGCAGAGGAAATTCACTAATTCACATTAGTGATAAGGGGGTCCTTAACAAAGGTAGTTTGGAAGTGTGATTAAATTCTGTCACATCGCACTTCTATTGAATCATGATGTTGTGCTTGCAAAGCCAGGTTTAGTTTTTAAGTATTTCTCATTAGTGCTGTGTACATGTCTAGCATTTCAGCAACTGAGGTATTCAATTTAAAAAGATGAGATTGCTCCATTCCATCTGCTGTTTAATTTAGTATGGGATTAGAACAACAAAACTATAACTTTACATTATGAAGTTTACATCTCACAGTCTCAAAGTCTACTACCAAATAACTCCTTTTGTATGCCATTAATTTAACTAACTTCATTTGCCTATTACAGCCAAACACACCCTCTTTTCCTTCTATTCATCAAGGGCCCTCTGCAACATCTCACTCTTCTTCAGCTCTGGTTCGAGTTTCACCTAAACTTCCTTGAACTATAACTAGACCAAGGAGTACTACACCTGATTCCCAGATGTGTTTGCACTAAACAATTAATACATATACAGACTGACAGAAATTGGCCAACAGCAAACTGTTCAGCTTAAGCTTTTCCCTGAAGCCTTTCCCAGAAGCAAGCCACTTATCTGACCCACCCAGCCACTGGCCTCCAAAATAAATCCCTTTACAGCCTCCCTCCCCCTAAAATTATTTTAGTAGATAACAAAAATCATGTAGAAGGTAGAACCTTGCCTTCATAACCTTCCCAAGGTTTGACGCTGTACAGTAAATACACTGCCAAAGGGGCATCAATCCTCTGCTTAGGGGGAAAAAAACATTCCTTGCTGTGTTTCATGTATGCTAGCAGCAGAAAAGAGAGAAGAAACTTCAGGTACTTCAGTTTCTAGATTTGAGAATGAAATTCCCACTCATTTACCCTGGCGTAAGCTCACAAGTCATTTCCTTGAAACCCGAACAGTTATACTACTAGAAGAGCCAGGCCTATATTGTATATAACAAACTTCAAATCATTTACTGAAATATGCCTATTTATATATACAGTATGTGAATTACAAGACAACCATCATCTGGAAAACAACTTCATCAACTGCTCTCTTTAACAAACCTTTTTAAGGAAGATGGAAAGGAATAAAGAAGTTTCTTTTCCCTTCCTAACCTGTCAAGTACTGCTGCAAATTTCAAGAACAGATGCACTAAGTTGAGACTTTGAAGCCTTGCTGCTGTACCCACTTTCCCCTCCACATCTATGAAGCAAAGGGCGCTTGTTGAGCAGGTCCTTGAAAATAGAATCAGTGCAAGTACATGAAGTAGAAACAGACTGTGGCTGTGAATCTAGTCAGGAAAGAATAGCTACTGAGTACACAACCTGTAAGGGGTTCCTGAGAACAGGAAAAGTAACAATCATCAGAGTTGGTCTTTGCTTCTTGTAACAGGAGAGCTGAGAGGGGGAAGAGACAGAGGAATGAAACTGGAAAACGAAGACAGCAGAAAATACATAAGGTTTTAATCAACAAAAAAAAATTTGTAGGACATTACGAGGAAAAAGGGAAAATAGCCCATCTAATTAGGACAGAACAACTCCATTACCCCAAGAAAGGGAATACACTAGTTCAACACACATTAAGCACAGAGCCAGCACTTCTTGAACAAAGTCCTTACTTCCCCAGAGCAGGCATGTTTTACCACCACAGCACTGCAGAATTTAGTCCCAAGAGCTAAAGATGTCTCTGGGCACATTCCAGAACATGCACTCTGTAACTCCACTAGAGACTTAAAGAAAGCACGATTATCTATATACACAAAACCTGATACTCTCCATTGCTCTAAGCAGCCTGAACTTGGTTAATATTTATTAAAATGAAACTCTGATCTCTTTTTATTTATACAAAAAAGTCCTGCTGAAAACAAAATTCTTCATTGCATTCTAGCAAGAAAGGCTGACATCAGGACTGCATACAGGCAACCCTTGACGCTCCTGCTGTATTTTGATCGGAAAAAACACTTTCTTTTAGACACAAGGTTTTTCGTTTGCTAAGAGTATGTATTTTTTTCTAGATTCTTCTTCTATTGAAAATGCTTTGAAATGGAATCTACATTAAACATGACTGAACCTTCCATGCAGGGCTAGGCACTTTTATGTGTCATTGCAACACTGAAGTTAGATACACTCATTGTATTTTGGCTACTTCAAGAAGCTCAGTTTAGCCAGACTACTAAAACATAGTTTCAGGTGCAACAAACCGAACTTACACCTGAGGACAGCTGCATTTCTTTAACACATACCTGCCACCCCCTAAAATTTAGAATATTCTCAGAGATTAAACAATATTTAATTGTTGACCTTTTCAATTTATCTTTTTGTACGAGTTTTATTCCCCCTTTCCTGTCCTTTCTGTATATTGTGATACATAGCATCATTCGTGTTATGATTTTTCTGTCTCCCGTATTATCACCTGCAATCATGCAAGAAACGATGACCTTGTACAGAAATATAAAGAAAAAACACTTGGGAATGAAACACCATCTAGTTCTTATGCACCCAAGAAAGCAGGAACTCTGAGTGCATAATGTACAAGTCTCTGATAGTGACTGATGGCATCTCTCACATGCTACCTACAGGCAAAGGAAAACATTCTTCTAAGCTTTCAGTCACTCTGATGGAGTGCAATTGTATATATTACCACTGTAATTAGCATATAACTGCAAGGAATATAATATTTGCTATAAATCTTTCTCTTACAAGCCAAAAAAACCCCAATTAATTCTGCCCTAAAGGGTCCCTCTCAGTTTTGAAACTTGTATTTTGCAAGCAGACAGTGTACCCGCTGGGCAGAGCTGTGCAGAGAAAACATTAAATAGGCTGAAAAAGAAGAACAAAAGGCAGGTATTTGAAGAGACCAGAATACAATAGGTAGCAGGGACCAACAGAATGGTTACTCAAGCAAAGCAATCAAGAACAGCTCTTGCACATGTAATGCAGAACACTCTTGCTAGATTAATTTTAGTGACTGAGTATTTAAGTTGTCAAAAATCATAAGCCAAGTTTAACCTCTACGTGTCTTAATAGAGATTCATTAGCTAAGTAGGATACAGAGCTATGCCTACAATGCCAATCATTTTAAATACTGCATATGAAGTTGCCAATATCCTTAAGAAATAGCTATTATTAGAGATCAATGTGCTGTGAGCACTGAAAAACAAAGTTAAACGCATCTAAAGGAAAAAAAAAGAATCCCTGAAACTCCTGTTATTAAACAGTTACTATGGCAAGTCAATCTACTTAAAAACCCCCAAACCCTAATCTACATACAGAATGGTTATCTGATAGATTAGATTTGCACCCATTCTAGATACTCAATACCATTCGCCTCTGTCAGTAATTGTCTGCATGTATAAACATCCACAGAATACACAACTCAGATTTTGAGAGCTTCAGCATTATTGCCAAACTGATTTTTCTTTTTTCTTTGAAAGCAACTGTGCCCTACATCTGACAAACTTCCCACTGTCATCAGCTGCCACCGCAGATGAGTCAGGAGGTGTCTACTTCACAATCTCATCTGATTCAACATTCTGCGGTTATTTCTTTTTAACATCATATACTATCTCATTCTCAAGCCAGAGGAAAACTCATCTCCTTGTTCATATCTGCTCACAGTTCTGACAACCCCCTCTAGGTTTCCCTCTGAGGCATAAAATGTGCTCACATGTACATACTCTTACATCTTTCAGAAGAAATATCCTATTCCAATCTCAGCTACCTTCCTCTAACCTCACACACTCCCCCCCCCCTTTTCCTTTCAATCTCTAATCACAAATGCATGGCTGACAGCCACCTTTCTTTCAGTCCTGCATCTGGGGATAGCCAACATGTCAGGCCCACAAAATGAACTAATTCCTTTTCCTCTCTGACTACAAACAACTCCCCTTCTCTCCAGCTGACAAATTAGGATCTTTTCTTCACATGGTTACAGTCTGTGCAAACTGCTGACAACTCAATGAGAGGCCAACTAAATAAATCATTCAAAACGAAAAGAGCTGCTTCAGCTGTAAGTGACCTGAAACAGCTGGTAAATTTTTAAATGCTCACACACTCCCCTCAAAGCAAGAAACTATTCTGTACAAATAAGCAGCGTCTCTCCAAGCCTGCTGGGCTATCAGAAAGCAGGGTACAGGAAGCAAGCACAGGAACTGGGAATCACAACGGATAATTAATTTTTCTTGAAGGACTGCAACACTGCCATTAATTTCCTTGAAGTGCACAGAATATAGGAACAGCCTCAATTAAAGCTGAAGT
Organism: Forpus xanthops; assembly: GCA_032466535.1. NCBI lineage: Eukaryota > Metazoa > Chordata > Aves > Psittaciformes > Psittacidae > Forpus > Forpus xanthops. The sequence goes on from JASSUY010020695.1 coordinate 14,008, forward strand.
TCAAATGCCAGCTGTGGTTGTCTTTTAATCACATGCTTTGCATATTGATATTGATATAAACACATATTATAGAAGATGATATTTTTATTGTGGAAAATCCTTTGCAGAAAAAAAAAGTTCATTTGGGAAAATTTTCAAATTACTCTGTGGACAGCCAAAACCCCCTTAGGCATCTTCCCTCCACTTATAGAGGGAAGGAGGACTCACTTTGGTACCCTCGGCACTAACTACCATCCAGCCACAACAAATCAAAGGGCTCACAACACCCCTGTTTTGCATCCTTCATTGCCTTTACTTCAGCTTCCTCTTGTTTTCAGGTTGGGTAATAGCTTCTAGAAACTGTTCTATGTTAGGCTACTGTACCAACCACCTCTGCTAGAGGGGCAACAGAATCTCATGAAAACAAATCAGCTGTAACAGCACAGATCTCCACCATTCCCTCTGGCACATGGTTTGGTGAGTGGATAATATTTGCACCATATTTTAGACTTGTCATGTGGAGAATAGCATCGTACAAGAAGTTGTAAGTACTCTACATTTTCCCAAACAATATCTCCAGCCTGTATGTAACAAATGCATCTCTCTACTGCAGTCAGGTACCCCTCCTGCACTCTGTGTTAGCAGAGATATCAGAGACATCACGGATGCCCATCTTCATGACAGAGCCTGACTGGATGGAATTAATAGGTCAGACATAATATTGCCTCAGCTGCACCTCACTTGGAAGGAGACGGTCCACATTTAAGCAAGAGACAGGAGCAATAAATTACAATTCAATCCTGAAGTCATCTCCTGCTTGGAAGGAATTCAACTGAATGGCCTCCACAGGCCCTTTCTAGCCTAAATTACTCTGTGATAGAGAAGCAGCACCAACAAGTATTAGTTCAATTTAACACAAATATCACAGTAAGGCTTTTTTTGTTCTTGTTGGTACTCACAGCACAACAAAACAAGCATTAAGTATTGTGCACATAAAGCTACATTATGCAGAATCTAGTACAACTTATTTCCAAACAGAATTATTGTCACTGATTTTCAAAGAATTTCTATAGCCTTACAAGAATGACCTGAAGGAATTCTAAAGAGATCTGATGTTGCAGGAAAAGGCTTCTCCACTCTCTCACATTTCTATGCAGTTAATTAAACACACCTTAAATCTGAAGCATAGTTCATTCAGACCCTAATTCATCATATATGACACACATTAGGCAAGGCCTGGAGAAACATGAAGAAGCAGCATTAAAAGAAAAAGAACAGTACTGGCACAGACATGTCACTGCAGCTTCTTTACTACAAGGTGGCATCACAAATTTACAGATGAAAATAGCTTCAGGCTTTTACTAAGAAATAAATCCTGTTCCTTTTAAGAATTTGGTTGAAAATAGAAACCAGCACACCACAGCTTCTTATAGAAGATGAAAATCTCTAATTCTGTGTAGCCAGAGTACAGCACAAGCAATAAAAAGAACTTAAACTGCCACAGACTGGGTAGATGAAATGAGAGAAAAAATATATATTAGACTTAAAACATCCTTGCTTTTTAGTTGGGGGCCACAGTGGCAGCAATATACTAACCAATATGCTAACAACTTCCTAGCTGTAGTTGAACCAAACACAACACCAGAACTGTGTGGTCACACAGACTCCCATACAAATAATGAACTGTCACAAATTTAGTCATATCTATGGAAACTTTGCAATTTCAAAACATGTCTGAAGCATTTTGCAATATAAAGAAGGTAGTATCATCTGCAGAATACATAGATTAAGTTTGCATTCATCTCTGTATAAAAATATTGGTCCTTGATCCATTTAAAGTAACAGACTTAAAGAGTTACCTTAAAAGCATATTTGTATTTTAGACATTTTAAGCTGCAGTACCATCGTATTATAGTGTGCATCTGCAATGCTATTTTTAAAAAAGAATTTTAAGAGCCACAGGAAACAAAATAATGAATAAATAAAACCCAATACAACTCATCTATGGCATCCCATTTATGACTAATAACCTAATTCAATCACACCCTCCACAAGGCATTTGCCTGGCAACACGTAAAATACAAAACAACTTGGACAATTTTTCTGCTTTTGTAACAAGTTGTATTCAATGCTGTCACTTCTGTCTCATCTTTTCTCTTTAACAATCAAATATATGCAGGTAGAACCTATACTAGGAGAGAGACAGCTGAAGCACATTTCTAAATTTACCATTAATGTATCTGGGATTCCATATTTCTAAAGAACATGAATGCTTGAAAAAAAAGGCACTAAGGCAATCATTATACAGTTAAGGTATTTTATTTCAACGTAATCTACCCAGCAATAAATACGTACTGAAAACCACACATCTGCATTATGTATTGAGGAGATTGGAAGTTGATATTAAAAGACTAACCAACCAAAACCAAATGCCACATCAAATTCCCCCCACCATATACCCAAGATAAGCAAAGTAATAAACAGCAAGTATACTGGCTGAAAGTTCTATTATCACTTCCTCATTCTTAGACATCTCATAACTTCCTAACACTAAATGTTCAGACTAGACAAATTAAATATATATTCTCCCTAACTTTCTGGGTTCAGGGGCAGGTGTCCCATCCTACCACTGACAACCTGCTCTTTAAACAGAAGGCTGCAGAAAGCCCCTACAACGATTACATTAAAATATGATATAAAAAAACATAAACCAGTCACAGTTTTCACAGACCACTTTACTCACTTTACATTTTTTTCCTGTTGCACATAAAATGCTGCAAAATCTAGTTTTATTTTCCAAATAGAGATAAAACAGATGTTAATAAGCTATCTAAGCTGTTATTTCTGTTCCTAACTGCCACAGTGATAGAATTTGAACTGTTAGAAAAATATGTTTTGGGCCACACACTCCCAGCGTTTTCTAAATTGTCTTGGATGCTCCAATTGTAAAATAAAACATCTCACAGCCTGCAATATTTACTTTGAAGGTGTTATATACTATTTCCTATTAAAAAGCAAAAATTCCTAAAAACATTGTAAAGCTCAAGGAATCTGTTATTAAAACACGATTTATATGGTATAAATTGTCCACGGTTCTATCCCCTGAGTGTGAAATTAGTGACTGAGGAAAGATTTCACAGGAACTTAATCTGAGTGCAGTGCTACTGCAAAGGATTTGCAATTTTGCTCTTCTTGCCAAATCCCAAGTATTTGCAAGCTGCTGTAGTTATTCATGCAAAGAAACAGATAATCAGCAGCGTCTAAAGCTTTTTTACATTTATATTGAACATGGAGCTCTCCTCTCTCTATTGGTGTGTATCTAATACCTTAGGCATGGCAAGGTGGTATCTGAAGTGAGCACTTGTGAAGCTCCTATTGCCATAGTCTAAAAGTATTTTTGATTTCAAGTTTTAATAAAAATCTGGAAATATCTCGTGAGTTCTATTTGCAGCCCATATCAGAAAAAGATGCAGAATGAAGGTAGAGTTAAAACTTGAAGTTCAACGTGCAAGTGAATGACCAGCATTTGCATTTTAATTGCTCATAGGCTTTGTGCTCCCATTTTATAACATTTCACAGTAAACTTGAAATAATGAATTCCTAATTTCTGTAACATAGATATCATCACAATGAAATACATGGATCCTTTGGAAAGTGACTACAGCCAAAGCAATACTGAAGGACTGACAGGGCTATTGCCCCTATGAACGTGCCTCAGTTAAATGCCAGGAAGGCACACATCCTTTCACTGTGGCTCAGACAAGCATCCTGATGCAGCAGCAACAGAGTTAAAAGCAAAGGCTTCCCAAACCTCACAGTTATTCTACATCAGTTTCTCATTTCGTATGCTGGTCAGAAATCTCACCAGTTGCATCTAAAATGCAGCATCTGAGGACAAAAGCAGCCACAGTGCTTCACAACAGCAAAGGAGCTTGGCACCTCCTGGACCTACCAAGGATCCCTTAAGAACACATGGTTCAATTAGAGGCTTTTGAGTGCAGCCCCTATACAGCCCACGTGGCTTATTCACTCTTACCAGATGAATCGAGACTCAATCTGAATTGAAAACAATAAATAAGTTTGGGGGTGTTGTCTTCTTTACCTCACATGAATTTTAATAAATGTGAAATAACTAGAACTCCAGAAGATCCCACTCACACACTTATAGGAAGAGGAAACAAACACAATAAAGTAAACCTGCCTAAATGTCAACTTTTTGCCTGAATGGTAAAAAAAACATCTTCAAAGAGAAATGGTCTAAAGAGCTAAGAGTAAGCTTCTTTTCTCTCAATATTGAAGCATCCTAGTAGAACTGTACTGAAGTCATTTGACTCCAAATTAATATCAGGGAAAGAATAGAATATGCCATGAGAGATTAAATTTGTTATTAAACTCTTGGACATAACATCTACCACTCCCCCCACCTTCCAAACCAAGAATAATTTTCCCTTATACCTTCTTTTCCATTTGCCAAGTTCTACTCACAGTCAGGTGTTACGGAAAAGTTGGATCAGTTGGATGAGGAAAAAATGAAGTGATCCTGTATGTATTCAAGGGCTGAAACTATGAAAACCAGTTCAACAAAATTTGACACAGTCATGCTTTATTCTTTCTATAAAACATTCTGAATAAGGGATTTCTACTGCATTGCTATGGTTTAGGAAAATACCATAGTTCAAGAAAAGTTTCCTTAATCACTGCTAACTTGAGCATCTACTCTACCTGGAGAGAGCACATAGTCTTGGTAATTTCTGCCTTGAAGAGACTTTACAGAGTTACAGAGAATTCTGTGTTGAAAACTTCTTGGCAAATGAACCATTCACAATAATTAGGAAGCACCAAGAAGAGAAAAGAGGAAAAAAGGCAGATGGCAATTCAAAGCTTGGGGGGGAGGGGGTGTGCTTTTGTTCTGGGTTTGTTTTTTCTTTTTTCCTCCAGAGTTTTTAGATATACTCTTTAAACACAAAAGAAACCCATAACAGTACAGACTGCAGAACTCTAAATATTTATTTAAATCTTGGGAATAGTAACTGACCCAAAAACTACCAGCACTAACATCCTGCATTGCTTACCCCTAGAGCTACATGGCAATTTACATTTTGACTTTTTGGAAGAAGGTTTTGGAAATTCTATCTATCAGACTAAACAAATAGCTTCATTAATGCCATTCAGATTTATTCTTATGTTTGCAAGATCAAAACTTTATTCTATTTTTGAGTCAACTGTCTTTAAATAAAAGTTTAATCCAAAAAAAAAGTGTTTCCCGTTATAGGGTTTACATTTTAAAAGGAATGATTTTCAAGCCCAAATATGTGAGATTAGCTTCTTCTTACCACACCCATACTACAGAACACTTACACAAAGTATTTTCAGTCCTCTGAAACAGAGGTATTATCTAAATTCTCCTTAAGTTTCACACTGCAGGAGCCACACTGCATCAAAGTAGTAGCTCTGAATAGTTAAGTATTTGAACTAAAGAACCATTAGGATGGTTAATTTCTTTTCCATAAGCAAAAGCAGTTCAGAGATTATTAAGATATTCATCAAGTATTATATGAAATCTCTTGAGACCATTCAAATCACAATATCATTTCTATTTCTGCAATTAGAGGTGCAGTAAGTCAGGGAACAGCATTTCTAAAATTTCCTTCTGAAATCCTATTTCAGAAGTGTTTTAGCATTTTCCTTCATCTTTCTTATGCTTCCATACCTTCATCTTCAAAAACTGATCACAATTCATTGCATTGTAGGGTACTCAAAACACACTTGTGATAGCAGTTGAATACACAATGTTAGATTGCCCTTTCAACAAGAGGGCAAAGCTCATTTTAATCACAAAACTTCACCTGAACACATCCACATGAGAATGTTACTCAGAGCATAGTCTAACACACTTAAATCATTTTTCTTACCTGGCTTTGAAGGAACTCAGGTTAGGCCTTTACTCTGAACAAGTTCTTCTCCTTAGACTGACTCAATAGTTCTGACTGTGGATTTGTACAAATTAATAAAACCATCACATACATCTACACAGCAATAAGTTCTCACATTGATTCATTTTTAAACAAAAGACAAGAGATATCATTGACCTTAGGATTTGAAATAACTGAAAAGTATATTCCCTCCCTTACTAAAGCTTCCTCTCAGCTACTAACCAGAAGAAGCAATTCCCTTATAAATTTATGAAAAAGGGAATTACACTGTGTGTAATTCCAATCTTCTCAGTCACACTTGTTTTTTTCCCTGTAGCAGTAGGAATACTCCGAGGTGAAATAGGGAAAGGACCCATGGAGACCACCAACAACTCTGAAATCCTGTTAAACTGCTAACAATACCAAAACTAACAGACCCTGACAGAGTAAGCTTATAAACAGAAAAGACCAGGGACTAAGCTGTGGGGCACTGTAGCTCCCTTTGTACATAGGATTCCCTGTACTCTGATAACTGACAGAAAAAGTTCTCATTTTCAAGATGCTCCAGCTGGTGAAGAGGGAGGGCTTTAATATCTTGCAACTTAAAAATTCCCTTCATTAATATTTAATCCTCAAGGAAAAAAAAAAAAAATTACAGATGTTGAGATTTTGCATCTTCCTCTGCCACAAAAAAATAAGTAACTACTTTATAAAATCAAGCCAGGAGCATACAGGACACACTGTCATTATTTTAAGTACCACATTGTAACAACATAACAATCCGCAACATTCATGCTAATTCTATAGTCACATAATTTCTCCCCCCTTACAATAAGGAAGAAAAGGGTTGTAGTGCCCAGTAGGATATGATGCGGTGGACCCTTTACAAATAAGCTCTTAGAAGAGATTAAGAAATCCATTTAACCACCAGGTAGAACACATGCAAAGTCCCATTTGGATGGCAATGGTTCCAGATGAGTGATGAAGATTGGACAGTTCTGTCTTTTGTATTTTTTTCCATGTCTGATGTCTTTTACAGGTAACAAGGAAATGAAGAAAGGTAAGAGAGAATGCCAGTTCTCCCCAGCCGATGGAGGTAGTTGGTCTCCAGCAAAATCGCAGAATATACCCAAGGCACACAGAGAACACAGACACTGCTTATTTTGTGTGGTGATCTAAGCCACCAGGCTGAACAGTGCAGGTTTCCAAGAAATTCTTCATGGAAAATCCTCCTGTCGCTGTCAGTGTTGCATATTTTTAATGTATGATCATCAAGCAGTGATGCTCAGGTCACAGAAAGTCCCAGAATAAAACTTACAAGTCTGAACAAGTGTCCTACAGCTCAGCAAAACAGCCCAAGCTTTCCCACTCCCCCTCCAAACCCATCTGCTCACATGGTCAAAACAGGACTCAGGATTGCTGCAGCAGTGTTTCCATCTGCCTTTGCAGAGCAGCTATATAGAGTGAGGGTCAGCACTCAGGAAGATGCTTCTACCTGTTCATGTTGCAGCCATAGACAAAACAAAAAAAGAAGGATTTACTCTCCAAAGGAGATTTGTGTTAAAAGTTTCAAGGAACAGACAAAGCAGAAAGGACTGGCTCTAGAACAGCTGTTTCTCAAGGCCATAACCTGTAAGCACTACATTTCCTACACATGAGGAAAGACTCAGCTTTGCTTTTGACTGTGTATTAATTAAGAGATGTGTGACAGGGACAATATGGGCTGTTACTACAAATGGGCATGGATAATCATTTTGCCTTGTTCTGATGCCTGTTGTATCAGCATAACTTCATTTCCTGCAGAGGAACACGTACTTCATAGACTAGCCCACCCAGTTGCCAGAGCCCTGTTTGCATCAGAAAAGTGGTATTCAGATCTGCTCTTAGAAATAAATTTTCATTATTGTTAATTTCATGGTTATATTCAGATTTATTTGTATAACACAGCCATGCAATAATAATACTGCATTAGTTGCAAACTTCCCTGGCAATGTTAGCACTGGTTCCAGTTTAATTTAAAGCATGTAGAAGAGGGGACTCTCTGGGAAGCTGCCAACAATAATACCCTCCTGCACGTTAAGCAAATAGTTTGTTTCCTCCACAGGAGACAGATCAATACTCAAGAAACTAAAACAAAACCAAGAAAAGCTAAAAGCTTAGTCATGTAAATCAGGGTGGAGGAAAAATGAAAGAAAACTCCTCATTGGCATTCTACAACTTCTGCAGACCCCCATGGCCCATTAGCTAATTTCTATTAAAACACACAGCTCTAGAATAATAAATGCCAGTGGCACATTTCTAAAGGTTTGTAGCAACTGAAGTAAACATGTCCCTGTTCCCAGGACACCAAGAGACAGAAAATTAACCAGAGGTTAACTGGGTCATTAGCTAGAGCACAATAAAGGTCACTGCAGATTTAATTTAGTTTGTATTCAGCTAAAGAATCAAATACAGCAACCAGTTCTCACAGCAGGAAAACAAGTAACTTATCAGCATGTTAACGTATCTTGGATACCCAGGCACCAAGTCTGTCATGATTCATACCGCTTTTAACTATTTCACATTATTTTGATGGAACACAGTAATGTGTATACACATGCACACAACTTCAATGGTTCTGAACACAAGTATGCAAACACACACAAATACCAAATATCTAAAATTGGATACAGACTGCTTTTTTGCCTTTTTAAAAGTTTTTTTCATATACTGGAAAACATTTAAGTAACTTGGCCTCACAAAAGAGGACTTGCAAGAAAGTAACTAATACATGAGCCTGCAGATGTTATATGGGTTAAAGAAAAAGCCCAAAACACTGGGGTTTAATGAATCTGATCAGGACCTAAATAACACATGGGGAAACACTGTGCCTCAATGGAGTCTTTTACGAACAAAATACTCCAACAGCTGGAACAGGAAGAGCCCAATAGCTGAAGCATAGCAAAAATTAACAGTATTCAAGAGATTAAACATTTAGAACCAGTTTGTATCCAACAGATTTGCATCATTTTAAGGAAGTCTGCACTGAAGAAGGTCTCAGGAACACTGCACAAATTATTAAGAAACCTGTAGCTACATCACATTTAATGACAAGACTTCCAGCTTTGTCTGCTAAGAGTTCTAAAACTGCCTTAATCCATGGCTGCTGTCATGTTCGAAGCAAGTCTCCTGTTCTTAATGCTTTCTCTTCTGTTGTGTAAGAAAAAAAAAAAGCCAAAACATCAGAAGTGGCTGCAGAGAAGATGGACCAGTAATTACACACTGGAACCAAACCAAAGTATCAGAACAGTGGGAGTGTGAGGGTCAAAATTTTAGCTGTCACCTAAGTTTTTAGTGCCAGATGTTAGCGATGAACTGATCATCCTCCTAAATCTGTTGTTCCTACCCAGAACGGCTTTGCTGTTCTGCAGGGGGCTGACGAGGAACCACACTCCCACCAGGAACCACACCAGATAACCAGCTGATGCACTGGTAAAGAAGATTGCTACAGGTGCTGGCAGCAAAAAGTGGTGGGCTGTAGTAGAAGAGGACTCTAGTCTGAAAGGAACAGAGGCATCCATCTGTTGGCCAGACCCAGTCTCAAGGGAGGTATCTTGTCTACCAGGGGCTCAGATTAGGGATGTTACAGACAAGCTACCCGCTCTAGTCGGTCCCACTGACTATTATCCACTCCTAGTGACCCATGTGGGTGCTACTGATATAGATAGCAGTAGCCTGAAGAACATAAAGAAGGACTACAGAGCTCTGGGAGAGGTGGTTAGGGGACTGGAGCACAGATTGTCTTTTCAACAGTTCTGCAGGATACAGGGCAGGAACTTAAAAAGGCTAGGAGGATTGACCAGGTTAATAAATGGTTAGAAGGGTGGTGCTGTAGTCAGGGGTTTGGATACCTTGAACACAGGACTCAATTTAGTAAGTCAGGTCTACTGGGGGCTCGTGGAGCTAGACAGACAAAGAAAGGGAAGAGTCTTGTGCTGCCCTCGCAGCCTTCCCTGCACATGGGGCACAGGTGCTGGCAGGAGCTCCCCCTTGACGGGCACGGCTTGAGGACATTGGCGGGCTGAA
>JASSUY010020699.1:0-12500 GCA_032466535.1 Forpus xanthops
AGGCTGAAAGTCAAAAACACAGCACTGCACCAGCTACTAAGAAGGAGAAAATGACTGCTACTGCTGAACCCAGGACAGATAAGGAACAGACTTGCAATGAATTTGTAGAAGAAAGAGTGACTCTCTTATTTGAAATACTTTATCACAGGATATCCAGAGAAGCTGTGGTTGCTCCATTCCTGACTGTTCAAGGCCAATTGGATGGGGCCTGGAGCAACCTGGTCTAATGAAAGGTGTTCCTGCCCCTGGCAAGGGTTTGATACTGGATTATCTTAAGGTCCTTTCCAACCCAAACTATTCTCTGATTCTGTCTTAAGCTATCTTCCCTTATTTCAATTTGTTTAGCACCGAACGTTTGTTGCTGCTACTGGTTTTGGGCTTTTTTTGTGTAAGTGCGAGTACCAGTGTGTGTTTGTTTTAATGAATAACAGTGACCCATACCCCTTGGATAATCTTTAGGAGCCCTTGGAGTACAAATCAAGGGTGAGCTCCACCAAAGAAAGTGAGCTCCAGAGCTCCTTAGAGTTCCACAACACATTGCTGGATTCTCCTGAAGATGTTTCTTCAGTGTTTGGCTCTGAGCAGGGACATGCGTCCTTCTTCAATGCTTGCTGCATAACCCCTCATCTCTCAGTACTGCTGTGGTTTTAACGCTTCTCATAGAAATATAAAACCCAACATGTTGAAGGTGAAGTTAAATAACATCTGCCACTTCAACAGGCCTTTTCATTTCATGGGTATCTCTACATGCTTTGCAGCATTTCCTCATTGAATGAGGAGTTATTTCCCCAGCACTGCCTGGCCCGAGGGTGCAGCACTGTGGGGTTGAGGGTGAAGAGAGGGGCTGTGTGTGCCTGAAACAGCTGGGATCAGCACTCAGGCAACGGTCTTAAGTGGGCAATGTGTAATTCGCGTAGCTGGGGTTTGGCAGGGGCTCTGACATAGTCTGATTTGAAGTGAGAATGATCTAATATTTTAGGTCTTAGAGAAGATGGGACTGCTGGATAGGGTAGAAGTTTCAGGGAAGCTGCTATTTTGAACTTTAGAAGCATGATATAGGGATTAGAAGTTATCCCCATATTGAGCAGTGGATTTATGCTGGTAATCCACATATAAGAATTAGCATAAACTGCTTGCATAAATGTGCCCTGTGGCATGTAGAGAGATGAAAATCACTGAACTGCTCTGGTGCTGCTGTATGGGGTATACCCTGAAACACCAGCAGCAAGCTGTGCTGGCCTTAAGAGTTGCTGAGAAAAGTTTATGGAATGAAGATTTATTGTACAGAGCCAATGGAAACTATCATAAAATAGCAGGTTTATAATTATATCTTTCATCTGGAGAGTCCAACACTACAGTTCACAGCTCTTTTGTGGGAACAAAAAGTGTGGAAGGGTTATACAGGCTGAAACTGTGCTCAAATTTGTTAGTAGTATTTCTTTGGGGCAGTTCCCACTGCCTTAAATTGGATTTAAGGATGATAGCAATAATTCATCTAAAATTCTTCAGAAGTTTCTCTCTTTAGCAAAGAATTCTATCCCTTTGCTACACTGAGTTTTGCCATGTAAAGTTAACCATCCCACTGGCTTCATTTGAGCTAAGATGATGAAATTAAGCAGCAAAGCATTATTCTGGCTAAGAAAATATGCTTTTAGCTATAAAATATTAATAATAAACACAAAACAGTGTGGTTTTACTGCTAGATCTTGATTTCAATAATGGGATATTTGATTTGGTAAGCAATGCAAGCTGCCACAACTCGTGAGTTAAATACTGGAAAGAAATGCTCATGGAAAGGGAACAGTGACAGACCTGTTAAAATTACAATTTTTGAATAAGAATGGGAAGGCAAAGGGTGCAATTTAATGTTTAGAATGTAATTGGAGGTCACTTACTACCAGCACAGTGCTGAAAATGCTGAAATAAAAACATAAGTGATTTTTAAGTGTAATTACAGTGATTTTTATTAAAGCATCTTGTTTTCAAAGCCAATTCTTCTTTGACATACTTACCTTTTCAGTGCTAGTCTACTGAATGTACCTGGTTTTTTTCCTCTGTTAAGAGAGAAAACTAATAAAGAAAAATCATACACACACAGTTTAGATACCTGTATATTTTTATTTCTTCCATCTATATAGTTACGGAATTTGCAGTATTGTAGCAGAGATCTGAATTTCTCCATTGTGTAAGATCAGGTCTTCTAAGTGTTGAGTGCTGACTAAATCCCTTGAAGTCCATAAGGGATGAATGTACTCAGCATACTCTCTAACCCAGCTTGTGGTTTTCACTGAGGTGGTCCTGGGAGAGTTCATGCAATGTAAGAGCATGGCAGCCTCTGAAAGGGTGGTAAGCTGGGAACTGTGTGTGATAGGAACCGTGTGCCCATACTGAAGACTTCCTGAGTGCAGAGCTGTATTCCCAACTGATGCAGATTTTTGAGGAGCTATCACTACGCAGCAGAGGTGTCCATATAGGAATGGAGCACTCAGAGATGTTACTGAAGGGTGAGCTGTGCCATCTGGTTCTTGAGTTACTGAACATGGGCAGTTTCACTGTTTCACAGAAATAAGAAATTATGTTTTCTTTAAACATGGTATTTGCCAGCTGCCTGCATTGTGCCTTTAAACACTAGCTGGGAGATAAACATGCATTACCTATTGCCATTTTTCATAATAGTATATTTATAATTTCTATTATTTATGTTTCTGGCTTGCAGTGTGGATGCAAATGTATTAAATACTGTTAGGACCTGTGTGCTTTAGCATCTGTGGAATATCATCACACCTCCAAGGCTAAGCCTGCAGCTAAAGTGTTTAAGAATTTATATGGCCATTCTTTTTCTCTCTCTGTTGCATTAGAGGGAGGAAAAAAAAAAGCAATAATGAAATGCATAACCCACATCCACAGAAAATATAAGCAGCCTATTTATGATTATGATTCACAGTTCGGTCACTAGAAATATACTGCTCTGCAGGTTTATGCCTTTTGTGGTTATTTGTTAATGGCAACCCTTGCACACATCTTCCTGCAAGTCTTGGATTTCAGGAGAAAATGTGTCCTTCAAACAAGTTATTTCTTTGAGGGATCTTTCTGTAAGTGGGTTCCTCTGTGTATTGACTACTCATAATATTTTCTGTTATCATCTTGTCAGGGTTCAATTAATTACTGCATTCATTATTCAATTTGTTGGACCATGAGCATTTGAATAATTGAAAAAAGCACAAGTAATATAAATTATAGTGTCTCCATGAAATCCCAGTTTTAGGGTTTATGGCTTGACTTTAAGAAATCACTCTCTGTTGAAATTTGGCATATGAGGTCTTCTCTTTAAAGCAGACTCTTATCAGTGTGATGGGTTTTATTATCTCTATTGTTGCTCACTTAAGAACTCGGTTGCCTCAGTGTATTAAATCATGGATCCTTTTAACAGTTTTTCTGGTTTTTAATTACTGTTGCCATCTCAGTGATGTAGACTGGGGACAGATAAATAAATTAATTCATTTTGAGGTTAATAAGCACTTTACAGCAGTTAATGAAAAGACTTGTCTTTTTCCTTTCACTAGAAATAGTATAGCTCTCCTATACTAAAACCAAAGAAGTTCCTATACAGAAATACCCACTGAGATTTTGCTGTTGTTTTGACTAAGTACAGTATATCTCACTCAAATGAGGGTTTCACTTTACTTATGTTTAGCTCTCATGTTTTGGAGTACTATCTGATTTCTACTCTCTGGATAAATTATATTAAATTGCATCGTATTTGCTTTAAGAGAACAACTATTTAATTTCTAAAACCACGAATACCTCATAGAACTACATTCTCCTCTTGATTATGTTGCTGAAAGATCAACAGAATTGCAGCAGGGTAGTCTGTATTCCTTGTTTCTAAGTTTTAAAAATTGCCTGTGTTTAGATTACAGGCCAAATCTGTGAAGATACACCAGAAGCAGTGAATCTGCTATGTTTATCTGACATTAAGGCCACAAAATGATTTCTAATTTATCCCTGTGCTGATTATTGGTAGCCTCGTATGCTTCCTCATGGATAACTGTTGTGATCATCTAATTTTGCTATTATGATTCAGAAGAGTTTATAGTCGTGTTATTGGGAAGCTACAAAACATCAAAAGCAATATCATGGTGAAGTCTGCTCTATCAACACATACATTAGCACTTCAACCATATCCTTTGGTTTAGCCATAGCCTTTTGTGGAAGACAAGAGGATGATGTTTTCTTTAGAAGGTGGTCCAGGGCTCACTCTCAGAGCTGGTGTCTTGGTCGTTCTGTGCTCCTCTGGCTTTGGCCTGACAGAGTGCAGGGCTTATTAGATTCTGAGAATATCAGCCCTTCTCTGTGCCTCAGGTACCTGGCCAGAGATTTGAAGATATTTGGTTTTGCACCCTTTGTGGCATTCTTTGTATTCTGCTCTTTGTATGACCGCTTCAGTCCTTCACTGTGCTCTGGGTCTTCTATGCTTCTCCTTGAGGGCGTTTCACAGAGCAAACAGCTACCTAGAGCTGGCTGCAATTTGCTATTGACAAAATAATTCACTTAGAAAAAATAGAAAATGGAATTCCATAGCAATTTTTAGAATCTGATCCTCTCCACAAAGCTGAAATGGAAACCCCTATATTGAGTCTTTTCAGCAATGCTGTGGCAGAAGGGGACTGTCCCCACATGGCTCTGGCTGCCAGGGATACTTTTATTTCTCCAAGAGCTTTAGGAGGAGCATTCAGAGGGATGGCTCCATGGGAAGCCCAGCTCTGCCAGCACAGCTGTGTGTTGGCTTCTTCACAGATGCAATGGTGATGCTGCAGCTGCAGGAGGACTGAAAGCCAAGAAATGCGAGGCCTCTCCTGGAAGCAGGAAAATCATCTGGGATCTTAGTGAGGTCTGGGAGTTTGGGTTTTGGTCCACATCTAGGCATGCATTGACCTTGTTCGTGACTGCAGTACTACTTCTCTGTTCATTATTTGCACAAATTATCTGGGTCTTTGTACTAGGCAGGAATGAGGACCTTTATTCCCTAAGATAAGGGATTTCTGCACGTTTTTCAGTGAAAATGAAATAAGGGGGAGTTTTAGACCCTCTAGATCTACATATTTGTGTGGTACAAAAAAAGCAGTATTGTTTCTACCTGCATCTGAAACCCTCATGGTCATCTTGATGGCATGTCTGTTTGGGTATGCAGTTACTGGGTCCTACAGATTGCAGGGAATGTCATCAGCACTGTTCATTATTGAGAAATAAAACAAAAATATGTCAGATTTGGATGGAAAACTCAGACGTGTGGTGTGTGTTTGTCTGAGCCCCAATTTCAGCTACACCATTATTCCCATGTTACTTGGAGATGGTGGCACAGCACCATAGAGATGTTCCAGCATAGACATACCCCAGAAGTTGTTTTCTGATGTTGTTCTTATATTGAATACCCATAAGGGAAGAAGAGAGATTTTGGCAGGGGTGGGAAGGACCATTAGGGTGTATGCCATTGTAGTAGGGATCAGGAGCCTCCTATGCCACTGATGTGCCTGTTGTGGGATCTGTGGGGTATATGGAGGAGGTGACTTCTTCTGGAAGGGATGACAGAAGTATCTGAAAGCCTCTGGAAGGCAATGGCTGTTGAAGGAGGGTTCTGGATACCTGGGACCAAAGCAAGTTGCTTAGAGGGCAAACTTTCGGTGCTCAGTGAAGGAGGGATGGAGAGCTAAAAGTGTTTGGATCTGAGGAGGTGCAGGCGGACACTGTGGTGGGGAGCAAGCAAATTCCAACGCACTGTGGAGCTGGGGAGCAGCGGCAGCATCAGAACTGGAGGGGAATGGGAGGAGGGAGGTTGATGAGCAGCAGAGAGGGTAAAAGGTCAGGGGTGAAGTGTGCAACATCCTACTTGCTTTATATTCTGTGCTTTTATTGACAATCTTATTTAATGGGCAGTTTGAATAACAAGAATGATTAGGTGTAGGAAGCACAGTGATTAAAGCTGCAGGATGCAGCTTTAGGAAAATCTACCCACTCATATTTTTAATATCAAAGTAGATAGCATCTCATTTAATAACATTTGCTAATAAAATCAGGTCTTTAATTTGAAAATTATTTTTCTTGCTGTCTTTCCATACTTTTAAAAGCAAACCTGGGCTCTTTGAAGTGCAGCAAATGGTTTTATTGTCGACCTACTACATATCCCCTTCCACATTGAAAAAATCTAGCTTGGATCTGCAAATAAATGAATGGTTTTGAGACTTAAATGGCTTTTTATGTTTAGGAGTGAACACAATGGGATTTGTGATAGAAACACATTCTCATCTTTAGAAGTGGGGGAGCTGCCTTTGTGCCACAATACTATTCAGAGCATAGGATCATATTTAATAAAGAGATATTTAGTTTGCTATTGGAAAAAGATTGGTGCAGGAAGATATAAAAGCTACTTAGGTATTTCCATAGAACTTTTGCATAAATCTTGTATCCATAACCTGATCTAGTGACATAAATATTAGCAGCTTGTTTCTATTTCACCTGCTGTAGAACCACTGCTGTCCTACAGCAATAACCAGCAAGGGAATAGAGCTATTTGCTGCTGTCATAAATAAGACGGGGTGTCACAGCTGTTTTCATTTGACTGAGCAGTAATGGAGTTAATTATACTTCCAGTCTCTTTGTTTTTGATCTCTGTTTCCAAAGTCATCTAAGCTTCTTGAATTCCTGCAATATTTTTAACCCTTTTTTACTCACCTGGGTTAAGCATTTTTTTTCATTTGGAGGGCATTCCATTGTTATAATACTTTCTGAATTTTACCCATACTTTTATTATTAGTTACATTTTATTATTATATGAAAACCACTACAAAAACTAAATAAATTTATACCAAACCACATGGTCTGTCTTGAACACCAGACACATAGGCTTACATTTTATTAGAAAATAAATGTTTTCCTCTCTAGCAATTCATATAACTTGCTTAAAAAACAACATAATAAAGCTATACTTTGATCTAATTAACTGTATGGCTAAAAGAATGCATGTAATTAGGGAAGTCAAAAGGACAGCCAGACTTGCACAAATAGGGAAAAGACAATTCATACTTAGGAACACCAATCCATAAAGCTGCTACACAGTGGTATGTTGGGCAAAACATACTGTATGAAAACCTCTTGCATTTTCCCTTTTTCTTCTTTTAATTTTGAAATATAGCACTAGTATGTAAGAATAAAATGAAATCTTTTTTTATAGGCTCTGATGGCAGTATCTTGAATATGGGGCCAAGTTTTGCTCAGAGTATTTAGTAAGTCTGTAGTCACACAAAGAAATACTGATATTGAAATGCCTGCGATGGAGGTTCTGATTTTGAGCCAGCTTTATAAAGTCACCTTTTTTACATAGTTTATAGGAGCTGTGCACTGATTGTGTACGACAATCACACTGGACAACTATCTGTGTATCTTCAGGCTTATAAATATGCTTTGAGATCCGCCTCCAGTGATTTGCAAGGAAGTGACAAAATGAAATGTGAGAGCAGCAAGTACTTCAACTATAATTCTCTAATATAAATAGTGTATAATTGTTAAGTCTCAGAAATACCCTTGAGATAGTGAGCAAGGAGGTAGCTTTAACAGTCAGACTTAAATATGATTGCTAATACACACCTAAAAATTCAAAGTTACTTGAAATTGAGTGTGACAAAAAACATTCAGTGATATGTGTGAGCATAGAAAGTTTGTGATAAGTAGCCTTGCTCTTAGCGTATTTACCTAGTTCTCAAATCCAGTTGCCATACTGTTATTGTAGCATTACAGGACTCAAGATTATGTATTATTTGATCCTATTTTTTACTCTTTTGACAAATAATTAAGAGAGCAAACAGGATGATGAGTTCCCTAGAAGGGACTGCTCAGGAGTGCATTCACTGAGATGTTGTGTATCTGATCAGAGTTCTTGTGGATGGAGAGTGGCAGTGACACCATCAAATGTCCTTATAGATGACAAAACCAGCTTTGGGAGGGGGGATTGTTGTTTTTTAATGACTTGATACTAGTGCAAGTGAGAAGGTAAAGTTTCCTTTTACTGCTGCCAAAACTTTCAATCAGCCCCACACGTCCCCTTACTCCCCAGATATGGCTATACGTGATGATGGAAATTTGGTGTAAATTGTAGGATGGTGACAAGCAGTTTACCCATTGTTGAAAGGCAGGGAGAAAGTTGGGTTTGGTTGGTTATTTTATTTTAGTTTTGTTTTGTTTTTTAAACCAGGCTAAATTTAAAATCCAGTTTGCATTGTGAGGTGTGTAAAAACCCTGCTCTCAACCAATGGATTTAGCCAAGCTGCAGCCTTTGCTACAGAAGGTCAAATCTTTCACTCTGAAGTCTTTCAGACTCTGAACCCAGTTTGCATATTGAGCTCTCAAAACTATTTTCAACTACCAAGGGCATCTGAGCATGAAGAACACGTTTCTTGATGTCTTTAGTTACAAATTGGCACACAGATGGGCTGCAGTAGCATGATGGGGAGGGGGCTCACATCTTGAATCTGCTCTGTTTATTACCCAGGAAGTTTTGATCAAGTTTATGGTGTTAAAGACTCCAACATATCAACTCCATTGAGGAACAGGACAAGCTATTGTAAATATGAACCATCAAAGCATTAGCCATTTCAATGAAATGAAGCAAATCAATTGTTTTTTATAAAGGTGCCTTTCAGATCTCCTTTTTCAGGTTCTGAGATCCCTTATCAAGTTCAGCATTATTAAATGTTGGACTATGGACTGCAAGAGTAATTTTTTAGGACTTCTAAAGGGTCACTTTGCTGCTAACATGCTTGTCTCTGCATTTATTTTACTTGACCTAAACAGAGTTACTCACATACATGCAAATATGCATAAACCAGAATGAATTCTGTGGTATATAATACTTGCATGAACCTTAATTCAGCAAAGTATTTGACGACTTAAAGGAAATTAAAGATATGTTCAAATGCTTTTGCAAGATGGGATTAATATTTCCAGTGAAATGCATCCATCAAAGTGATCTGGTTAGGATTCTTGCTGATTTTCTGCAAGAAAGAATTACTGTCTATACTGGGGGAATAGATTTTTTATCGTGCATAATATGCTCACCTTTGTAGACAGCTTTATCTCCAGATGAGTGGGATGGTTTCTGGCTTTGGGGTGTTCATTAGCTTCTGGAGGGATGCTTCGGAAATGCTGTGTCTATGTTCTCTGTACTGGGGCAATACTAATTGTGTGTACAGGATGGAGAATATTGCATTCCTTCTGCCCTGTCTCTACTCAGGGCAATGGAATTAATGGAAGCTTGTTAATGTTGCATATATAGCTTTTGTCCTAATAATTTTAGGTAATTTCTACAGAAGAAATTTCCAGTGAAATGTAAGAATTCCTTAACTTTGATCATAAAATGTCCATCTCAAAGCACATGCTTAAATATAAGTCGGAGATTAAATGCCTTCATAGGCTGGGGTCAGTGTTTCCAGCCTTTCCACTCTGCTTGTAATCAAAGACACCTGACATTACTTTAGCATATGCTTTCTTTAACATGCCAAAGCACTGAGCCGCCATGTCTCAGAGAAACAAGAGCCTAGAATAAATTATCATCTTCTAGTAAAAAATAGAAATTCCTCTTCAGAATTATATTGGCTCACCTCTGTTATGCCTAATACATGTTCCAACACTAGTGACAGGTTTAAGATCTGGTATTTGTGATACTTAAGAGCTAAAACCATATGATTTATACCTCTGGAAAGACTGTATTTCTAGCTTTCTAATGGGACAAACAGAAGTTGCACCTAGCCCAGGAATGTCCAGAGTCATTGCAGCTTAAGGCTGTGATGTGCTTTTAAGTGCAAAAAGTAATTCTGGGTCACTTTAAAACACGATTTTAAAGAAGAATTTTATCTTTACCAATTTAAAACTGAACATGGGAACAATTTAGTAAGGTGGATTTTTTTGGACACAATCTCTGTAATATCATACATTCCTACTTTCCAAAGCATGCAGTAAAACAGAGCTTACTGTAAACTGCTTGATTGCTTTACTTTCTTCCCAGTCTCAGCTCAGTGAACTAACAATGTTATAAAGTTGGTGAGAGAGGAGACCTTTTTTGTGCCCCAGTGATTGAATAATTCCAATTTTTCCACTTTCATGTAAACCTAATCCTGCTTTCCAGACTGATATTCCTATAGAGTAATCAGTCAGGAAGGAAGATAAGCTGGGTCTGTTTTCTCTGACTTCTTCGGAGCAAAATCCTTTCAAAGGAAAGAGAAAATTCTCTTCCCCAGTTTTAAACTGTGTACTTGAATAGTGAGCATCTCTCTAAAAGGGGTAATAGTAGTGCTATTCTAACATATACATAAATCTACTGTTTCCTACGTATTAAAGCTTCAAAAATTATTAATGTATTCTTGCTGAATACTGATATCCTCTTATTCTTCCCCCACATTTTTCCTTTCTCTTTATAACTCCCTAAATTATAAGGGAATTAAAAGTCCATTAGATAGTATACATTAACATATGCTATTATGGTTCTAGCTAGTAAGCGTGGGCAGAAGTTCCTGTGTGATCTGATTTTTTCCATTACTGTGCTTTGAAGGCAAAACATAAAATTGTTTTATATGTTTTGCTATTTAAAAAAAAACAGCATACTAAACTTCTGAGATATGCCATGTGACCTAAAATAGGTAAAGAAAATGCTTATTTCTAAATTATGGTCCACACAAAAAGCCTTGTTCATCCCATGCAGTGTCATGACTACAATATCAGGTGTTTCCAGACCATGTCTATAGAAAACCTTCTCCAAAGAAGTCTCAATTTTTGAGTAGAGATAGCTGCCACGTGTTTGAAACCAAAAATAATCATTTTTACTTGCATTGCTTTTACTTCCTACCTGCCTTGAGTTTGACAGATAAGCCTCTAGGAACAAGTGCCTATAGCCTGTGTATTCTTTTGTCTTTGAGTTGACTACCCTTGATGTATACTAATTTAAGCACATGTGTGATGGCCTGTCTACCTCATGTGATGGAAATCAGACATTATGTTTAATAACAATTACAAAGAGAGGTTTTGTCAAATTTGTGATGTTTAATTGGAAACTATGACCCCTGTATAAAATATCACATATGGTGATGCTACATTTTTCTACCAGTTTTAAAGACTTTTTTCCTCATACTACCACATATTTAGTGAGAAATACCAGACACAAATCTTCACAAAGAAATATACTTACAGTTGCCTTTGCTGGTATTATTCATAGCAGATTTATACCTGTGATCAGGGAAGTAGTCATCTGAATGCAGTCATAGATGATTTTAAATTAAACATAAAGTTTAAGAAAATTCTGGCTAAATATCATCAAAATCCATCACACCAAGCTGTCTGAAAGGGTAAAGGGCACACTGTGAGCTAGATGAAGGGCAAAAGCAGAGCCAGAGTCCGCATGCTCCAGCAGTATGGTTACAGGTGCTTGGGGACAGCTGGAAGAGCCATCTGGGATGGAGTAGGAGTCTGTATCTCTGAAGTAAAGGATCGTTGCTCTTCTTGAGTGACTAACTCCTTCCCTGCCCTTCCCTCTGTCTGGACTCTGGGTTGCTGCTGCTCCTGCTCTTACCTGAGCCTTTACACATGCCCTAATCTCTGCCTAGCAGGAGCTCTGTGTACATCTGCTCCATTCTTTCTACCCATTCCCTGTTAACCAGAGTTGTGGAATCCTGAGCAGAGGGTAAATTTTCTTCCTCTCCAGACTCCAGCTCTGATTTACAGCTCTCATTTCTATGTTAACCATAAAAGGAAAACAATATATTTAAAATCAATGCTTAACTGTGAATCAAAATTTAATATATGGAATACAGGAAATATTTATAGCTGTTTTGTTTGTATTTTGGGATAAAAATAGCCTTTCATGAAAAATGCAGCGCTGACCCAAATTCCATTGTTTCCCCTGCAACACATACATTAAGCAGTCCTAAGTGGATAATGGGAAAGAACAATAATAAGGATAAGGATAGGTTACAGAAACAATTAGGTAAGGAATAACACATGACAGGTAATCCAGTCATAAATTTATAGGCATGCTGCTCTCTCCTCAGGAGCCCTGTGAGACACAGGGCCAAAGGCCAAATACATTCCCAAGGAATGTGTACTGAATCACACGCCTGCGGACTGCATGTTATTATTAGAACTGTAAAATGTTATTGCTGATTTTTATATATCACGCTGTGTGGTTAATTTAAAAATGTGGCTGGGCAATGTATTGTGTGTTTGGGATGTCTATTTCCAATACCATTTTCTTTGATTATTTTAAAATGTGGTGTTAGATTTAATTCTTTTTAAATGTAATTTTTAAACCACAAGAGGACTGTCAATGAAGCTTAGAAATCTCTTGGTACCTCAGCTTTGTTCTGTCATTTTGGCTTCATGCTCATCCACTGAACAGTAAATGTTTGTTTTCAGGCTTATTTTCCCCAGCCCAGCAGCCTTCTTTTTCCTGAAGTTGAACC
>JASSUY010020699.1:17500-24192 GCA_032466535.1 Forpus xanthops
AGCACACATATTCCCTCAGGACAGTGCACAACTCTTTCCTCTCTCAACAAGAATCACACATAGCAGCTGCATGCTACAAGCCACAGGCAGAGTCAAGGTCACACATATGTCCTTAGGACCACTTGCTTTTGTTCTCTACTGATAATTTTCCATTTGGACTTTGTTGCTTATTCCTGCAGTGTCCACTCTCCATCAGAGTGGAGTTCTTATGTGGGGAAAATTCCAATGGAAAAGGAATTATGTATATTTTACTCTAATTCAAAACTTATGTTCATTTTACTACTTTATAGTAACTGATATTTTTCTTTTGAAATTCAAATCACACTCTGAATAACTATACCTATTACATGGCTATAAGTAAAGAGTTTCTTGCTTGTTTTCTGTCATGTCCAGTACACATAAGCTTTGTGTTATTCTATTTCAGAGATTATGTATTCAAAGGACATATAAGGTAAATATACTCCTTATTATTCTTTGTGAGCTAGAGTAGTACTAATAAATGTCATAGGTAAATGACACTCCCTTGAGTTAGGTCTTGGGCAAGTTTCCCTGTCAAATATTACTAACATATCTTATTTCAGTAATTTGTCCTGACCCTCTGAAATAGATTATATTGGCCTTTTAAGAACACGGTTTGGCCCTACCACTGTTCCATTGGTTTTGAAGCAAAACATAATCCCTTATTTCCCAAAGACTATAGAAAATGTAGGGTTTAACACTGCCTAGGATGTCATGGAGACTGTTTGATCTAAGTAGACTATTCTTTCCCATCAAAGGAGGCCTGTTCTGTGAGTATCTGTGATCAAAAAAGCAGGTTGGAAAAGCTCTTTCTCAGCTCTACTCAGAAGAAGAACTGCAGGAAGGAATCCAGGACCTACTATATAAAATGACTATTCAGGTGTTAAAATGTTTTAACGAGCAACCAGAGAAAAGTAAGGAATCCTATGAAGTTTTTTTCCATACTATCAAAGGACTTGGCCATTTCAAACTTGCGAGGGAGATTTTCTGAAGTTACTGATATAACACATTGTTAGAACAGAAGCATAGTGCCGAAAGAGGCTTCAGGTATTTAGGCATCATATTAAATCTCTGAGGTGTATGTCAGAGCCATTTGCTGTCATTTCTGAGAGAAACCAACAATGACTTCTGGCTATTGTAGCAGAGCACCAAAGCTGCTTCACTTGGAACAAAAATTACTTTCCTACATAGGTCTACAAGTAAGAAGCCCTTATTCAGTAGAAATTCAATAGAAAGCTTTCCTTTATTTGAAAAGTGAGGTTTAGGAAACTTTATCAACAGACATTTTCCACTCTGTGGCTCTAAAAGAGGAGGTAAGCAGGATGATGGCACATGCCTATGATGGATAGGTGCAGTGTGTCAGCATCCTTCTACCTGGAGCCAGTAGGCTGCAGGTACTTGTTTAGAGAGCTTGTAGTGTAACAGACTTCACTATTACACACCTTTGTGTACGCATATTTTAGACAAAGAAAAATTCAGCAAAACCTGCAAACGATGAGACAAAGAGAAGCTATGTGAGACACGATGGCAGATCTACCAAATATTGTAACAAGGTATTTACAAACAGAATGATTAAAAAATAATTTATTCATTCTATTTAGGCTATGGTCCTTTTTCTGAAAAAAATTATTTTTTGCTTGTGTTTTAACACATGGTAAAGACAAACAGAAGTGACCTTTCTATCATACAGGATAACCAGAAGAATCAGAGGTGCTTGACACCCAAGTAGCCTCAACAGTTGGTACGCTGTAACTGTTAGCATGAAATCGAGTGCAAAATTGCAGGATCTGGAGTCCTTCCTAATACTATGTGCTCTGTGAAGCAGAAGTAAAGGACATTGACCAGAAAAATGATGTAAAATTTTTCCAGAGGCTATCTTTGCAGAAACTCCATTTCACCTATACAAGAACTGTATTCTTACTCTGCACATGGAGCTGCCAGCTTAGGAAAGACTCATCAATATCTCTGCCTTACAACTTGCACAGAAATGTAGTAAAAATCAGAAGGAGAGACCTGGTAATTTCGTTTTCACTTTGGTTTTCCCAAAAGTGAGACAGTCTGTTATGAGAACTTACTGTCATCAGGGGCAAGCATGTAATAGGACTCGCTATTACCTGAGCAAAATTTGGAAGCTCTTTCACAGGAGATGAAAGGACTTGTACCTTCTTGCTTCCAGTGAAAGGACTTGAAGAATAAGTGTTAGCACTACTGTCCCCTAAATAGGTATGTGTATGAGGTCCATATGTTTTGATATTGTTCTCTATAAAAAAGCATCTTCTACTTGGTTTTGCTTGAGGTAAATGAAAACTTAGGCAACAACTTGCCCCAGGAGGAATGTATGGTTGTTATATTGTAAAGGAAGAAGGAATGACAAATAGGGAAGTTCAATTTCTTTAGAATAAATTATAATCATGAGCAAAAAGGGCTTCTGCCATACTGTATATTCGTTAGAATGTTATTTCTGTTAGAATGACAAATATTACAGCTTTGCTACCCAAATAATTGTACTGAATCAAAGGTAGTGGAAGTTTGGAGAAGTAGAGGTGGTACAGGAGAATTATTCATGTTGACTGCATACTAGTTAGAGAATAAGCCAGGCTTCAATGTTACATCAGACTTTAACCAGTTAAGCTCCAACAACTGGTTTACTGTCTCATCTTTATATTGATAATAAGTTATATTTGAAAAACTGATAGATTGGCCATGTCCTTCCCAAAGTGTTTGATTTAAAGCTCAAGCCTTTTTAAGTACTATATATTCCCATTAGGATAAAATATTGGGTAGTACTATCTCCTGGACACCATATTTTTAAGAATATGTTTCATGCCTCATTTACCAGAAATGTATTGAGATTTTCCTGAGCCAACATTCAAAGAATAACTTGACATTTTTCATAACAAAATGCCATGGTTCTTTCTTTCCCTTTTAATTCCTTTACTGCCCTAAACTGCCATTTTGAATTACTTTTTGTTTGCTTTTTTACCATCTAAAGCTCAAAGAGAATATGTTTGTGCATATAAAATGTGTAAGAACTTATTAGATTTTCAAAGATAAAATAGTGTCATAGAATGTGTAAGACCAAAAAAAGGTTAAGCTGAATAATGTAGTATATGCACCAATCACAAACATGCACATCTATTAACATAGCAAAGGTGTGGAGTCAGCTTGGTCCAGTCTCATGTGAAGTGGGACTATTAGTTGGACAGAGACTGTGAGTTTCCAGGTATTTCCTGGTGGCTCTTAGCTCTTGGAAGTCTCTTGATTTGTAAAAGCTGACAAAGGGATCAGCAAGCAAAGCACAGTTTTAGTACATGATGCCAGAGGCAGTGACCTAAAACAGTGGTATGATTCCTGCTGGGATGTCATTTCTATGTAGTAAAGGTGAGTGGGGTAGAGGAAGCATCATTTGAATTGAAAAAGAAGTTCTACCAGAAATCATACTGTCAATGTCTCAGTACTTATTGATGTAAGTGGTGGCATTCTCACTGCATCCTTCACTCTGAAGGTCTAGCTCACCCCTGACTGGTTAAAAGGTCCTGCAGAGGCTGTTGCAAGATGGGTGTGTTCAGATCATCAGTGCAGAATGGCAGACATATGTGCTTAGTCCCTTCTACTCAGTGAATATGCTGTTTGAGATATAGTTCAGGAAGATGCCAAAATGTAAGATAGTGTCTTTAAGCCTCAGTGCTGAAGCAGTAGCATCTTGTTTACTTACCATAAGGTTGCCTTCTGATAGCTCTGCACAGCCTCTCTTGCTGCCCCAGTGCTCCCAATGTATTTTAACACTTCTATCAACCTCACAAAGTTTTCTCTCTGCATCCTGTTAAGCATTTCTCTTCCTGCGTTGCTCCATGCTTTCATTACATAGCAGATTTCTCTTGCACTCCATCCTCTACAGCAGGAAGTCAGAGAAAATGGGGAACAGAAGAGAGCCTTCATTATGCCTTATTGAAGGTATATAATGAGAACTTCAAAGGCAAAATTCAGTAAGAGAAATTCAGAGTGTAATGTGTGTCAGAATTTCTTTTTTGATATGGTTATTAAAGATGTCTATTCATGCTTTTTCAGATCTTATATCCCATTATAGTTGCACTGATTTTGGCAGGCTTGTGCAAACAAGGCAAGGTTCTCTGCTCTCTTTCCATTTCTGCAAGACTGATAAGAAAAATCCAGAACAGAAGAAAAGGTTTTCAGGTAACTTTATTCCCATCAAATCTGAATATTCAGTCTCAAGTCCGCAGTTCCTAAGAACACTGACACCACAGTTCAAGAACAGAGATGGAGATCCAAAAATTTCTTTAGCATGGGATGAACTGTAAAGCAGTAAATCACATAGTTTAAACTATCGCAAACAGCAAAGAAGGAATAGACAGGGATAAGCATTACAGATAAAGGAAGGAGCAAGGGTTAATTCAGGTTCACAGAGGGCTTTGGATCTGAACTAAAAATATATCTCTTAAATGCAAATAGAGAAAAATGATGGGCATTTGCATGATTGACAGCCTTTCGAAACAGAAGTGTTGCTATAATTAAGCAATAATGTATGAGTGAGTGTACATTATGACAAATTGGAAGCTTGGTTGATTAGATTGAGCATATAAACTGTCAGTATAATTATCGCATT
This sequence comes from Forpus xanthops, assembly GCA_032466535.1. NCBI lineage: Eukaryota > Metazoa > Chordata > Aves > Psittaciformes > Psittacidae > Forpus > Forpus xanthops. The sequence goes on from JASSUY010020699.1 coordinate 22,143, forward strand.
TTAATCATTTTTCTCCATTTTTTATAACAGCATTGTCTTCAGCCTCATTTGGTGCTTATTAGATTGATATTCTAAGAGGAATTGTACAACATAAAACATGTCCTTTAACAGGATGAACTTCAGATAAGACTTTAGGTATGTCTATAAATATTTATAATGATGGCTGTTGTGTCACAACTTTTTGCCACATCTTATGTGTCAAATAGTGTTGGTTTAGAGCTTTCTTTATCATGATAAAATATTATAAACTGAATACTTTATCTCACAAAGTACTTACCTACTCACTGTGTATTTTAAGCTGTCATAGGAAAATCATCACATTGTTACTGTTGAATAATGACTTAATGATGCACCTTGAAGTGATTAACAAGATGCTGAGTCAATGTGGGAGTAAGGTTATTTTTCTATTTTCATGCAACTGTGCTGAAATGTATGTAAATTTTTCAACGTGAAAAATGTTCTTTGCTAACAACCAGGAAACAGCAACACTTTTGCCAGATTGAAAGGGTTAATTTTATACCAGCCAGCTTTCTAAAATGTAAACCACTGGAGGAGTAGCATGCCCCTGAAATTTCAGTATAACAAAAAAAACAGGTTCTTTACATAGTCAAGCTCTTACAGTTTTAGCCTATTTTAAATTAGATCTAAGCAGCTCCTCACCACTGTTGAAAAAATGTTAAATGTTAAAACACTGGTCTGTGGAAAAAAAACTCTCTAGGTGAGGGCTTTCACCATTTCTGCCACTTGGCCTTGAGCAAGATGTTTATCTGCTGCTCAGATTAGTGGCCTATTGGGAAGTAGAGAAGATTAGTAGTTCGTTGGGAAATAGAGATGTGCTGTAGGTCTCAGTTTACTGCTCTTAAAATTCACATTGTGTAGCCTACGCAAGGCTTTGCAACTCCTGTAAAGAGAGAAGCATGGACTGTATGTGGCCTTTCTGGCCAACGGTGAATTTCCTTCTTAAGGACAGTACAGTTCTTCAGGAATCACACAGAACTAATCACAGCAACAGACAGGTCTTAATTATTCTCAGATTACTTAAAAATATCAGTAGAAATGGTTTCAATCTTCTTTTCTGTGCAAATTTTGAGAAAGAATGGCTTAAAAAAAATCCAGGCAAAAATAGGTGTATTCCAGAAATCATTCCTTCCATTTCCTCTGAAGTATACAATACATTGAAAACATTACCTCTTCTAAAGGTACTTTATAATATTGATGGTGAAATCTCAGATACCGAAATCCTTACTAGTTGCTTATTTCTAGAAATGGAAAATTGCCAAACATTCCTACTGGAATATTTGGGATAGTTTGCTTTGCCTGTGTTTATTTCCTTTCCTTGGCTTTCCACAATCTGTTTTGGAGTTTTTGCTAGAAATATTCTCAAATATATATATATTGTGGGATCAATTTGAAGAATATTTGCAGACAGTTATTTTAAATTCAGAAGTGCAACGATTCATTTAGTAACTCAAATTTTAATATAGAATTTTCTTGATCCTTTGAAAACTTACCTTCTCACCTCAGTTTTTAACTTTGTAGTCCTCCAACAAAAAAATTCAGCATTTCCATAGTCTTCACTAAGTTCAAGGTGAAGATGTTATTTCAAGTCTTGGATATTGCTGTCTGCGCAAAATAATCATGTGCAATTCCTAATTCTTCTGCTACTATTTCTAATAACCCAATTATCAGGAAAGTGCATAAAAGCAAGATTTTAGCATTGATTTTTCCCTTGATTTTCTCAATAGCTTTCACAAACCTGAACTTAACATGCTTTTTATCATCATTATAAGGGTTTGATGTTGGATCTTACTAGGTTTATTTAGTGTTTCAAAAGACTCAGTGAAGCCCCTTCTATGAACTTATCAAGGAGTCTCATTATGGTATGAAAATTATGAGTAAATGGCCAGGTCTTAACTGGAAAACAACCCAACAATAGAGTGTCTCAAAGTTCAGTGTATTAATGTCATTGTTGGTTGTCGGCGAAGGGAAGAGCAGACACCAGGTGGTCGTCAGCAAACTTCAACTTTATTGCACACAGCGCTTGGTTAAA
>JASSUY010020704.1:0-42286 GCA_032466535.1 Forpus xanthops
CATGAGGGACTGTAGTGATAGGACAAGGGGTAACGGGTTCAAACTTAAACAGGGGAAGTTTAGATTGGATCTGAGGAGGAAATTCTTTACTATAAAGGTGGTGAGGCACTGGAATGGGTTGCCCAGGGAAGTTGTGAATGCTCCATTGCTGGCAGTGTGAAAGGCCAGGTTGAACATAGCCTTGGGTGACATTAGTGTGAGGTGTCCCTGCCCCTGTCAGGGGGGTTGGAACTAAATGATCTTAAGATCCTTTCCAACCCTAACTATTCTATGATTCTGTGATTCTATGATATGGCAAATTCCTGAGTCTCAGAAGGCTGAAATCCACTAGTGTCCATGAAGCATCAAAGGAAAATTCTGGGCATCTCATAACATTCATCACGTGGAATTAAGGCATTGCTTTTCTGCTGCAATAGCCTGGCTAGCGGACCTAGTGCCCCTGTCCACAGGCTGCATAAATAAATAGTAGTAAATGAGCAGTCCCTAGCATTTGTGTTTAGAGTAAAAGGTGATTGCTTTGATCCCCACTGTCATTATACACCAGTGGGGAAAAAAACACTGGCAAAAAGGTATTTTAACAGAAGGTGGCCATTCTGTATAAGCTGAACAGAAGCAGGACAGAGGCAAGACTTACATATAAACAAAAACTCTTGTCTTATTGCATCCAGGTTTCCTCTCCACACTTGCATGAGTAATTCACAAAGCCATTAATGATAAATAGAAAAAAATCAATTACTTTCTTGGGTTCCTTGAAGAACCATCTTCTCTATCTGGGACAGCAGGGAGAAAACATGTCTGCTAACCTGACAGCTTCCTCCTAGTGATAGACCCGCAGGCAAAGTCCTATTGTGAATGTGCAAAAGTTCATCCTTTGCACCTATCTTGCACCCCCATCAAAGAGTAGCTGGTTGTTAACTACAAAAACTGTTGACTGACTTAGAAAATAACAACCGAAGAGCTTGCTTTCTTTGCCAAGTGGCCTTTGTCTTCTAAAAAGATGTAACTGTCATAAACCACTGATCACCTATCTACTGATAAATTGGTTTTGAATTAATTTCATCATTACATTTTATTTGTATGTGCTGTAGCCTGAGAGAACATAAAATTTCTCTGCCACACTTTTACCAGTGAACCTGTTTTCCTAAGAGAGGAGGACTTTTTGCTTTCAAGCAATAGGACCATACTTTCAGCACAGGTAAGACAGCATGATTCCACTGAAGACACAGAAAAAATTCTAGATTTAACAATTTTCCATGTTTTCATTTTTTGAAGGCCTGTTTTCTGTGCAAAGGTTACATGTAGTCATGCTTTCTAGTGGAGTATTCACCAGTAAAACGGGCAAACCATGAAAAAGAAACATAGAGAATGTATCAGTTGATAAACTTGGAAGAAAACATTTTCATATATATATCCTTATTTTCAATTTATTTCACAAAGTACAGTGCATGCAAAAAAAGCTTCAGTTAAAATGATATGCTACAAGTTTATCTAAACCACATGCTCCAAATGGATCGAAAATATTCGGTTTGGTTTTTAATTTCATGCAAAATTATCAAGATTCTTAAGTTTTGTTCTATGAACATTAGTAATAACATAATTTTATGTCTGTTGTAAGAATGCATTTACATTTATTGCCTCCATATGCACAGCTATATAATGCATGATTTTAAGAGAGGTTTATATTGAATCAAAGACTGAGAAAAAGCATGTATGAAGTTCTCATCAGTCTTACCACACTGCTTTTCTGAATGATTTATTTTTAAGTTCCTTTGGCTACACTTATGTTATCCTGTTTACTTATCAGAGACTACCAAGTTTTGGCAGTATGGAGCATTGCAGACCTGGTCTCCAAGATGAGGGAAATCTTGTTGAACTGAGTTGGAAAGAGAGCCTGGACAGTGTCACCTCATGTGGCAGTCACTCTCCCTTTGCCAAGTTAATGCACATGTTACTGGCTTCTGGTAGGTCAGATCTAATAAAAAACAGCTTTTCATTTGTCTCCTGTCACTGGAGCCAGGCAGCTTCAGCATATAAAACAGTTTCATCTTATGTAAATACCTGTATTTTATTGGAAATAAATAGGGTCAGGGTAGTTATCCTAGTACTCCCTTTTATCTTCTGCTGTTGAGGAATGGCAGGTAGCCAGGAAACCACTCAGGGGAACTTTGCACTCTCTCATCTGTCTTCAGGCTGCAGGCAGGTCATGCTTTCTCTCTACCACCACATTTGATGTAACTCCTCTAAAAATTGATACTCTTTATACAAGGACTCAGATGGTTTCATCTTCACTTTGTATCCAGGAACCTAAGTAGAATTTCACCTTTTGCTGTCATGGACCTCTAGTTGTTACTACACTGAAAATAAGTACAGAGAGCCTGACTTCCACAGACCCTTTAAGCCTAGCAGTGTGGATTGACAGAGCTGCAGCCTTGTGGGCTCTTATCCAGGAAGGACAAGGGCTCATAAGCACTGCGCACTTCATAAACACAGCACCCACCTATGCCCTGCCTCAAAAAAATTAACTTCCATGATTTAGAAATACAGGTTTCTAGGAGTTCAACAATCCACCTACAATTAAAACCCTATTAAAAGACCTGAGCTTACTTTCTCTTTACAATGAGAAAGAAAATGTGAACATGCATGAAGAGCATTAACAGAAGCAAGAAGAAACAAAAAATATTCTAGCTAAAACAGCTAGCAGCAAATACACTGCAGTGGAGATAACTGCAGGCCTTAGAAACTGAACAAATACCCCACACAGCCTTGGGTTTCTAGAGATGCCTATGCTGAGGTGACTTGGTGAGAAATGGAGTCTGTACTGCTGAAGTGGGGAGAGGGAAGAGTGTGGTCTAATGCAATGGTCATATGAGCACATCTCAGGGGCAAATATTTCCAGGTGTTCAGCATCCAGCACTTTTCATTTGGACACCCTAAGCACAGGGTTTTTGATCATTTGGCCCCCATCTACAGCAGTATTTTATCACTTGGAACATAACAGCTGAGACTCCTCATTAGTCTTGGAAACAGGACCTTGAGACCTTTCCAGCAAGCAATACACTTACACATTTTAAATTGAGATGTCTTGGTGCTTGTTCCTCTATGTTACCAAATACACTGGAATCTATATGACAAAATAACTACATACTGAAATCTGTTCTGTACTGGTAGAGGAGCATCAAAAGGCAATTTAGCAATGTTTTTCCCTTCATGACCTTAAAAGCATCTGCACTCAACAAATAACCTAGAAATTAGAAAACTTCACCACTCTATTAATATGGGAGGGTTTTGAGTATCTGAGTGGGTCTTTCATCAAGCACAGAAGGAGATGCAAACAGCATTTTCAGGGCAAAAATGCTACAGTAAACCCAGCAGATATGAGAATCTGCAGTATTAATACGAGGAACACACCACAAGAATAGCATCATACTACACGTGACCAGGTCTGGCAGGCTGGTTTTCTACTACACTTGGAGAGGAGAAACGGTGAAGAAAAAATATGTATATGTATATATATATTACTCCAGAGCTTCATTTTCTGTGTTTTGACTGAAGCTTCCCATATAACAAAATTACCACTTAAAATTATACTGTACTTTTCTGTTCATGCCAGTATTTTAAGGAAGGAGAAAACATGCTGTATGTACAGTAAATTAACTTACCTTTTCATATTTTCTTTTCTTTTTTTTTTTCTTCTTAAGTGATATTAAGGTTTGTACTTCCCAAAAGGGCATTAAGGATCTATTTTGCCAGGCAGCGTTAGCCAAGCATACAGCACTGCCACCTCCTGGTCCACAGCAAGAGCCACTCATCCTCGTTTGACGCACGAAGGAGACTGTCCAGTGTAATGTCTGCATTTGATGCACCTACCAGATGCCTGTGTCACAAGTACAATGCAAAGGGTGAGGGTGCAACATGCAAGAGTAACTTAAAACTGTGTAAAACAGCATCTGGACAGAAACTAGCTTCAGCTCAAATCTAACATAAATGTCCTTTTTATATACATACCAGTCCTTTTAATCCCTTGTAGGTGTATTTTATAAAATGACAATAAACCCCACAACAGAGTGGTTATTTGAAGTATAACAGTTTATTTTATTGAATGTGTGTACATACTTATATCTTACGTAAAGTTATAGATTATGTGAGTAAAGAAAACTGCCCATAGCCATATCTGATGACCATTTTTTTTTGTTTAAATTGATTATATCATTGATAAACATAGTATTTAATGTATGAACAAATGAATGCTTATGATGTAGTTACAAAGTAAGCTGTTTAATAGATGTCTGTATAAATTTAGAAGATAGTATTTAATAGCTATGCCATATAAAAAGAAATATACCTTTCTAAATTACTTAATAACCTATTTCTTAAAAGTCTGATATTCAAGGATACAGTATTTTCCCCAATGTTACTCTATTTAATATCCACTGTGGAGATACTATGTCTTTCGCCACATGCATCTTCCGTATATTCAAATACTAATACCAAGGGATATCAACTGATGTCAATAATCTGCAATTGCCTAGAAACCATGACTACTGATTAGTAAAGCAATTATCATATTAAAAGAGTTCAACAGGGCTCCACATACTGTAAGATTAAAAATCAGTCAATACCACAACCATTACATAGAACATCATTGATTGGATGTACTAAATGCTAGCCTTGATGACAATTGATCACAATGAACCCTGCTCACAAAGGAGTCTGGTACACTAATTGAGGAGCCAGTGTTAAATAGAATAATAAATAGAGGAGAAGGAGGAGGGGAGAGGAGAAATGTTAAGATCCTTCCCATCTGTACAGCAACAATAAAATAGCAATGAGCCAGGAAGGCCTCTTTTTCTAGTCTACATCCACTGACTTCTAAGCCTGCTTTTCCAAAATCAAATTAATCTGTGAATGCCTCACAGATCATCTCCACAATCTGCGGCAGAGGTGGGAAGCATGCTCAGAAGAGCCTGAGCAATGGGTATTTCACCTCAGCACAAACATTGCCAAAAGCAAATCCTGCAGAGAGACTAAAAAACCTGGAGGTCCCACCTGTAACGCATCTGTGACCTATCTCTATTGGCCTACTTGAAACCAGGCCTCAAACTGCACACATAACCAGAATATGTCCCATAGAGTGCCTTGAGGTTAAAAACAAACAGCAGATGAAGAGCTACCCAGGCTGCTTTCCTCACCTTTGTTCAAGGCAGGCTGCGCAAGGAAGAGTTTGCGTAAAAATGCTGGGTTGTGGAATTCAGCACAAGCCGCTCAGTGTTCTTACTACAACTTAAGGAAATCTGTGTAGGTAGAATACAAGTTCAGAACATCTGCCTCATTAACCTGAAAACAAGTTTTCTTCTGATACTGTCCCCAGCTCTTGGTCAGGAACAAACAATATCAGGTACTGAAGAAACTCATGATAGCAAATGAAGCTCCATACTGCCCTTGGGGAACATCCCAGGCTTGCTGGCTGTACTGAATTTTAAAATACAAACAAAAGCTCAGAGATTAGATCTCTACCTGATTTTGAAACAACTAAAGGAGAGAAGCATTTCTAATTTAGGTTTATCATAGGGAAGAGGCAGCCTGGGGAAACTGCACAGAACACAGGCTGCTAAAACTTAGAACAGGCACATGCTTTACTGGTAGTACACCATGACTGATAATCAAAGATCCTATGTTTGGGATATACAGAGTTATTTCTCTGTTTTCGTGTTTTCTGGAAACGTAGGAGAAATGAAAGATTAATTCATCGGAATTAAGACAATTTTACAATGGAGAGATCGCTACTGCTAACTAGGTGCCACTAGATGGCATGCTGCTCACATTTCTCGTCCTGCATGAACGCAGAATTATTGAAACACATCTTGAAACAGCGAGTCAAGAAAAAGAGGGGTGTCTCAATAACGTGAAGCAGGTCAGCCGAAGTTGGAGAGAGCAGAGCACTTCAGACATTCCCAAAGATAAGACATAGCTGTACAAAAAAAAAGACATTTGGAGTCGAGAATTAAGGACTCCAGCAACACTTAGCATCACTTAGATGATTTGTATGTAGGTATCAGCAGGCAGCACCAAGTCACAAAGCAAGGCTGTGCTTTACAGTGTACGTCTCCCCTACATTGATTAGACGTATCAGAAAGTCCTCATATTTTATTTGGAGAAGAAGCCACACAGTCAATTAAAAGTGCAAGGTTCATTGGGTAAGGATATGAAAGGAAGACACATTAAGTGGTACACAGCAGAGGAAGTTTGTCCTCTTGAAGAAGACAGAGCCACAGGCTTCTCTAAGATGGCAATGTCTGTGTAGCTTGCACAGCTAGAAATTAATAAATAAATAATAAAAAAAAAACATTACTTACACTGACAGATTGGGTTTTTTTTTTAAGTCTGGGCTTGTTTTTTTTTTTTTTTTTTTTGAGTGCCTGATCCACTGAAATATTCATTCTCTTCCATCCAAGCCTATCACCCAGAAATAATTACAACAGAGGATAACAGAAGTCAAGTCACAGATTTTCTTTAATTTGTGTAATGCATACAAACAGGCACAGTAAGGAATACAGCAAAATAAGAAGACAGTATAAAAAATAAGATGTATTTTGCTATGGCACTGTCCTTAGCTGCAACTGGTTTGTCCCACTGTCAAACACACAGGCATCAGGGACGCTGTTCTGCTGTTTGTCAGTGGGACCCTGGAAAGTGTCTATGTGAAAATCAGTGTGGGGGAAGGGATAAGAGAAAACTGGGATCTGGCAGAAGATGTAATATTACAGAAACCTTTTTGCGGCAAAATACAGTTGTCCCTTTCAGGATGCTTGGCATGCGCAGAATCTGCTCCACCATGGTTCCCTAGGCAAGACAACCTGCCTGGATGGTACCACACTGCTGATAAGCCACATAACACTTGTCACATGGGAAATATAAGAGCTGTATGTAGCTCAGTCAGCAACTATGGTGAAATCACTTTCCTTAAGTGAACCTTGCTCATTATAATGTAATAGCAATGCATACCTCCACCCTGAAGTTACCCACCTCCAAGGTACGACCACCCCTCTCTGAGCACTTTATATATTTTATTGGCTATATCTTTAAAAGTGAGAGAATTTCACACCAATCAATAATAAATGAATGGATGACTACAGTCACTCAAGCTCCACCTGAAAGTGAAGTATAAAAGTATATAAGAGGGGAGGAGTTAGAGAAGACTCCATTGTAACCTCTGGGATCAGTCAATGGACTGAACCTGTCTTCTCCCCCACAGGAACATCTCTTAGGCAAGAACTTTATATTATGCATGCTGAATGACTAACTCACTCGAGCTGTTATTAGTGATTATAGTCTGGTTGTGTATCACTTCAAGCTTGTTTTTGCAGACAGTATCTTATCACCAGCAATCTCTGAACCTTATCCTGTCACAAACTTGTGTTTTCTGTAAATCTTCAGCTGAAGTCCTTTCTATATAAGTCTCCAGAGATTTGAATAATTGAAATAAGGGATTTAACTGGGGGATGCTGTCGGCGCAGGTCTCTGAATAGGTCGGTTGAATCACCCTCCGATTTGGTGGTCTGTAAAGTAGGGTCCCCATAATGGGACATTGTATGGGCTGATCAGACACAAGGGTCCCGACTTTCTTGGGAAACTGTCCAGCTGGTCAAATGTAAAGGGTTTGAGGACACCTCCCTTGTAACGCGACAGTAAAATTGGCATGATTGGTACGCGGGATGAATTTGGACAGGATGGTGCAAGCACTACATAATCCTTTTAGACATAAGCCCTTGACTGAACTTGAGACTAAAATTGAATCCACATGCACCCAGCCCCTCTAGGATCTGAGAATCAGCTGGAAAGCAACGGGGTCCTTCTTGAACTTCCTGTGTGGGAAGGCCTCTGTAACACACAGACACGTAGCCAGCCACCAGTTCCTCAACAGCTTCCATCCCTGGTCTTGCAATGTGGAGGGTGAAGTCAGTGACTGCCTCTTTCCCTTTGACATCCAACACTTCTTTTCAACTTGCAATTTGGAAAACATATTTTGGTGAACTGCTCAACATCCTAATATCTTCTAAAATCAGGAGAGCTGCCTCTACAGCACCACACTGACTGTGGCTCACAGGAAAGCCACCAATCCACATACAGAGATGGTTTATTACAAGTTCAGAAGTTACTATTTCAGCCTTCAGAGTAATGCAAAGATTTTTAAAAGGTGTTTTAATGAACCTCATAATTTATTGCAGATTCTTCTCATTCAAAATCAATGAGAATTTTACTAGTGTACTGTAAATCTTCCTACTTACATAGATGATATCTTTGTTTAATACAAAATATTAGCTATTTATGGTTTCCCTGCCATCTCATTTGCAAAGTATCTTACAGGGACAGAAAGAGAACATGTAAGGTTTAATGTAAAAAATAGACCATTTTCTGGTAGAGATTAAGTCATTTAAGAAATGCGATAAAATAAATACCATTTAACAAACATTTCTGTTTACCACAGATCCATTTTCTATTACCAACTGGCAATATTTTTTCTGTTGCTCTTCCTTGAAAGACTCTTTGACCTTTTTCCTTTTCAGTCCCCCGTCCCTGAAAGATTTAGAAAAGAAACAGCCTTGAGCTCACTTCAGGGTTGAAAAAGGCAGAAAAAGATCACGCTATTTAGACTACATAGTCAAAGCAGTTTTCACCCCAAATGTTGACTTTTGCAATACAATGCTAAATGATTTGTACTGTAAAGATGCACAAAACAGAAGCAATGCCTTGCCTTTAACCTCCTATTTAACAAGAAAATAATTTCTTTTCACCAAATACTACCTGCTGGCTACATTCACCTGTCAGATCCATTTCTCTTTTTATACTTTATTATTCCATTTATCCTAGTGGAATTGTTTAAGGAATAAAGTAGTATTTTTCTGACTCAAAGTCAAGCAAAGTAAATTTGGAAGAATTTTTAAAGGATTCCAAGCTAACATTTCAGAACATCTAAAAACTCTTTAAACCCAACATCAAAGGTGTTGCTTCTTACCAAGGAAGAACAGACATTCCTGCCCGAGCAGCAATGACAGCCTTGACTCTGTTGGCAAAGTGAACAGCATCTTCTTCTTCCTGGCAAAGAATTAATTACTTGCTTTGCAACTGAAACATTTAGTGCCTTACTTACAGAGATATTTCTTGGGAGACACTTGGGTTCATGCCAGGCCCTTAAGCTTAATGTGACCTGCAGGGCAATTCCAGCTGGTCCTAGTGAACACTGCCTGGTTTGCTACCATTTGATGCCAAAAAAGAACCACGAGGAAGGCTCTGTGTTTTCTGGGGCAACCTCAAACACACAGCATGAGGTCATAGGTCTGGCCAGAACTGGAGATACATCTGCTCCCAGTACTTCAGCTGTGGGATAAAGCTGCTGGCAAAAGATAAGCTGGGTATTCTGCAGGGCTGAGAAACAAGGAAGTAAAAGGCAAAAGCACCCCTGTATGGAATGAGGAGAAGGCCTGAATCTATGTATCAATTGTAAAGTAAAAAAGGGAGGTCTGTGCCAGGTGAGGGGCAAGACTCCTGCAGCATAAAACCACATTTTAACATCTCTTCTAGTCTCTGCAAGGAGAGGAAACCAAGGCAGCTGCATCCAAGTAAAGATGGTGTTTGGGAGCAATAGGGAGCATGATGCAGAAACATCTGAATACCTGCAAGAGTCATTTTTACTTGAAGATAACTAACCCACATAAATCTGTGCTCATTTAATTTTCAGACCACAGTGTTGCTTTCTGGCCTTTATCCATTAAGCTGTCAATAAAGACTTGCAAACATGATACCAACACACCATGCGTAGTAATGCAGACTTCCTCTGAGACAACATTTTACAAGTATTTCCAAAGCATATAACACCATAAGTACCTCTTTGACCATTGGCGGCAGGTACCACACATTACAGACAATAGCCCAGCTGCTAAGCATATTAAAAGCATAGGTCATCATGGAATGCTTTGTGCTGTTCCAGAATGCATCTCCAAAGCGTGGGTCATACTGAAAAACAAGAAGAATAAGCAAAAGGGCATAATCTGCTACCTTAGTTTAAATCACATAAGCTGCTTTTTTTTTGGCCACTAAGTCACAGTTCAACTTGTTAAATTAGAGGCAAATCACACCTCCAAAAAGCAGCAGTAAGTTCAGAGTAAAGCTCCACATTTCAGCATTCATTACAAGGTTTTAAGTAGACCTCCACAAGCAGTACAGACCACAAACTGTGACAGACACATTGAAAAACATCTCAACAAGACAGATCTATTAAAAACATAGACTTGTTATTGACAGATATGCTGAATGCAAAGGTTTCCTTGGTAATGTACGCACCAGTTTTAACAATTTCCATGAGAATTTCCATGAGATATGCAACATTACAGTTGCAGAAAAAACAACTAACGTATCTAGAGCTAGATTCATTCAGAAAGCCTTGGAAGTGCCAAGAAAAGCACCTTCATCCCCAAAGCACACAAGAGCAAGAAGGTATAGGACAGAAAGAACAGGCTGAGCTGAACATGCAGCACAGCAATTTCAACTGCTTTTCAGGTTGCTCCTAACCAGCTGTAAAGATACTCAGCAAAACAGTTTCCATACTGCACTGAACTGCAAGACTCAGCTCAAATGAACAGATTCTGTTTTCTCAGGGCTTATTCAGTACCTTATTCACACAGAACAACCCCTTTTTAAGGTTTGCACATGAACAGCTTCTCTGACATGAGAAGCTTCTGCAAATAGTCCTGCCATGTTTGAAAACTGCAGATACATTACCTTGATTGCTACTGGATGGATGGTTCCTCCTACCTCAAAGCTTCCCTTCTTAAACATCATTACTGATGTGTTGTTTATGCAGGTACCTGGCCAGAATTAAAACAGATTAAGAGTTGAATCTACTCAAAGAATAGTATCAGCAAATGAATCCTAAAAACTGTCCTTACAGAGACAAGTTGCTAGAGGAGAAATAAGCTTTAGTTCTGAAACATAATCCTAGGGCCTGTTCTCTCTTCTATACTGTACACTAAAGAAAATAAACTGTCAAAAAGCTGTTGTAAAGTACTAGAATCTAACTTCTAATATCTCACAAGAGCTAATTAATTATACAGACTAAAACCAACTAAACACCTCACTTATAAATACTGGGTATAATAAAGTGCACTCAGTGGCAAAAAGTGAGAAGAGAAATAAAATCAATATAGTTGTTTCCTACCTTCTGGGAAAATTAAAATGGGTAATTTGGCCTTATCTGCAATGTGTTCTCTAATTCTGTGGAAAGAAAATAAAATTTCAGTGTATGCTTCATATTTGTATTTGGCCAAGAACCTAAACACCCATTACCTCTTACTTAGGACAGAAAAGCCTTGCCCAATTGCCCTTCGCTACCCTACCTTCAGCCAGGATATAGGTTAGTTTCAGGTCTTTATCTCAATGTTCGCTCTTGCTAATTGCAGAAGTCTTTTTTTTACTTCCCAGCAAGGCAGAGGAGGAAAATGACTGCTACTGCTGAACCCATGGCACTACCATTTTAACCCAGTTATCATGAAGCCAGAGAATGGTGGTACTTGAATCATGTAAAAATCACTTCCTTATCCTTGACAGGTTTCAGCTATGAACGTAGTCAAATTCTTCTTTGGACTGACATATATGCCATATTTCAAGTTTTCATGTCTTACAGGTTCATAGCATCAGTCTTATAGGTATCTAATGATTCTCTACCCATAGTGGAAATATGCCACTATTTTCCCATATTTGCTGCATCACTTAAAAGCAAATATATTACCACTAAGCAGGTTACTGACATACAAAATCTGTCATTTTCCTGTCTTTCCTCCTACGACTCAAGAGCATGCAGTTCCTCTCCAGTCTGCATTAAAGAACAAAACCAAATCAGATATCAGAAAGAAAAAATGCATGGGGGTACCCTCTCCATTTTTCTAAGGACAAACTGTCACAGGCATTTACTTAACATTAGCTGCACTTTACTCCATGAAGACTTAGGATGACTAAGAACAGTTTCTGTGAGCACCTGAGAATGTAAGAACTGCCATGCTGTCAATCCCATTCATGTCCTTAAAGTCCAACATGCTGTCTGCCAAGAATCAGTATTTCAAGCCTGGATAGCAGTATAGGCACTAAACAAACAGACTACACTTTTCCAGGATGGTCTTCCAGCTTCTAGCAACCAGATGGTAGCATCAGTCTTCTGGGTTTTGTTTGGTTTGTTTTTTTTTTTACTACAATCAGCCTCCTTTTACCCTTTATTCACAGGAGATATAACCATCTTCAATGTTCATAGCTAATGAAAAATGTAGCATGACCTGGAAGCAGGTGTACTGACAGAATTCCCATTTCTGTCCTGACATTCTTCAATCCTGCCTGTGGCAGACAAGGCAACTGTGGCAATGTGGAGATTCCCAGAGTTATGGGTAAACAATCAGAAGTGCAGTTGATGATTGCTACACCCTGCACCTTCATTGATGGCACAGTTCCAAACCTTACACTGATGACAACCTACAGCTGCCCACCAAAGGGAGATGCAGGATGAGAACAGCCTCAACTCAGGCTTGGACCTCACCATTAAGAGATCTGACAGTACAACTAAGCAAACACCTCACTACCTTACTTTTTCCTCACCAGATGACGGTCTTTCATTTCTGAGCGTTCAAACAAAACGTGCTGAGTGGTTTGCATGCAAGATTTTTGAATAAGTCCCAAAAGCCCTCCATGTGTCTGGCCAACCTGCAAGCCCAAAAGGAACTGGTTACTATGCGTAATGACTACACATAAATGATAAAATTCTGAATACAAATGCATCAGTTTCTAAGCTCATTCACAAATTACACCAATCTTCTTGCTCAAAAGTGTTCATGCACTTTCCTGTGTCCACCATTTTGCAGCCCAGAATGTGAGTTTGAATGCTATCAAATCCTACTCTTTCCACCAGTAGGTTTATCCTCTTACGGAACACTACATCTAACAGCATACCAACATTACCAGTATTTACCAACTCGCTTGTTCATACCAAGGAATAGCATCCATCACTGGCCAGGATTAGAACATCTAATGGAGATGTGTGATTGGCTACACAGATACCACCTTCCTGCGGTCGGTTTTCTCTGCAGTGACAACCACAAAAGTAATTACTTAATGTTTATTCTACAGACTACAGGCTACACCCATCAGGTGACCCATCCAATGAGCATACATCCGCAACTGAGACGCTCACTGACAAAAGTATTTCATGCATACAGCTTCCACAGGAAGTGGAAGGACACAAAACATTTTTAAATACTAAACATTATTATAATACATATTAAAACATCTGGCAGTTCATTACAGCAGATAAATAATTTTTCCTTGTATTTTCAAGAGTCCCTTCATATTTCAGTAGTTTTGGTTTTTCACCAAAACCAGTTTCCTTTTAGCTGAGAATACAGGCATTTTAGCTGCAAAAATTAACATTCAGAGGCATATATCAAAGAATATTTGGATGCTAAAACTCTAAAAGCAAGGACACTAGAGCTTGTTTTTATTTGTTTTCTAAAACATAAGCAAAAAATATTTCAGAAGCCTCCATTACATGAAGCTCCATCACTAAGCAAGCAAGATACAACAAAAACTTCCTGAAAAATCATCCATAACTTACTTTAGGAGAAGCATGAAGAACTAGTTACCAAAAAGATTGTCTGAAAAAAACAGCTGAATATTTATGGTGATGTTCTTGCATGTGATTATAACACATGGGTGGCAAGCATTGAGAAAAATGTCTAAGTGTATATTTAGTTGAGAACATAGAACTACTTCAACTTCACATACTCTGCTAACACACCAAGGAAAACAAACTAGGACATGCAAACATCTTGACAGAGTCTTGATGATCCAAATAGCTTCCTGGATCAAGTTGTACCATCAGAGTATCTGTGCAGTAATGGAATAAGAATCCTGCTCTGCAACTTGAGACATTGAGTACTGCAAGAAATCAATACCCACCCAACAAGAGAAAGGTGGCACCACTCACCTGTTGTGGAAATGAACATGGCCACTCAGGCATCGGACACCTAATGTGGCACATATCATCTGAACCTGGTTGGCCAGCCAGTGTTTAACTCTGAAAGAAATGAAGTGAACATACATTTCCACATCTATGTAGTCATTCACAGAACAACGTAATGTAAACTCCCCAAATTATTCCCAATAGCTATGAGTACAAAGACCATACTAAAATTCATTGCACTACTGCCATGCAGGAGAAGCTTATCAGGTATCAAAGATATTCTTGGTCCAGTCTTCTACTGTAATCTTTTCTAAGAGCACAAGATTTGAAGAGGGGAAGATAATAGGAGTTTGTTTTATAGATTTTCTCTGGAAATAATCACTATTGACTCATTCATTAACATTAATTTAATAGAAAAATATTTAGCTGATGAATCACATTTGCATTTTTTGCACTGACAGGACATAACAATCACATAGGACTAATAGAATTGCTCAGGACAGATGATTTACTTGCCCTATTATGACTCAAGTAGAGCATACTCTATTTTCCACTCTAAGACATGCTTTCAGCAGTATCTATCTGGCTTCCATTGCATGTCCATTTTCAGATGCCATTGCCATACTCTCTCCTGTAGCGAGTGCTCTATGAGTTTACAGTAAAGTCATCCCACAATAGTCCATATTAGTCCTCTGGACTCAAGCAGATTTATATTTCAACACAGTAATTAAAATTTTTCAAGAAATAAAAAAGGAATGGAAAGGCCCTCAGAAAACACCTACCTCCCATTAGGAAACTGTCCTACTACTGTAGTGGCTAATATTAGCAAGAGGATGGTGAAAACAGCCAAGCAGATGCTACAAAGGAAAATAATCTTAATTAAATTCCAAGAAGCAAAATTGGAAGAGCAAGCAAGAAAATATTTTCTTCAAACCTTTGATCCATTTCACAGTGCTTCCCTCTGTCACTAATGGCATCTAAATAGCGATAAAGACCAGCTAAGGCCAACAGGATAATACAAGCACGTTTTCCCGCAATTAATCCCGCACTGAGTAAAAAACCTTGTGCTTCCTGCAATCTATCTTCCAGAAATCGTCACACCCTGATCTGAAGCTCTCACATGGTAAAGAAGCCATTGTGTTCAAAGAGGATGGTGAGTAGTGGCTGGTGTTCTTTAATGCAGATGAGATTTCTCAGTACCAAAAAGGATGCTTCAATTTTTTTAAACCTACCCAGAAATTTCAGAACATACTTCCACTCCAAGCAGTAAGCTGCTATATAATCATTAAAATTAAACAACACTGGTTATTAATGACTGGGCAAACACAATATTGAAGCTGTTTCTACATCAATATTGTCTTTTTAAGCTGCATTTGTAAACTGAAGCAGGATATGTGCTCTGCTATGTGATTGACTGGTACGATTTAAACATTGAGTCCTCCCAAAGGAATAAAAAATTTTAAAAGCACTTGTTCTTTACAAGAACACATGAATTTTCGTAACTGTTTTTCTTGTAACCATTTGGTCAATATGATAAAGGATGGGGTTTGCTTAATAGACAATTTTAAAAGTTTGAAAATGCAATACTTTCTATATGGATGTCTCTCTATCCAGCCCTGTGCTCCCTGAACATCGGCTTTGCTTCACATCTCAAGTGTTCAGCATACAGAGAGAGACTAGTCCTTTCAGCTGAAACAGTTGTTCCTTTACATAACAAAAAGATCTCCAGATCATTTCTACACATATCTGGATTTTAAAACCAAATTAATTACTAACATCCTGAACATGAGAAATGTGCATCTTCAGAACTTTTTACTCTTTTAGGAATACTTGAGTTTTGATGGCATCTTGGAAAATAAAATCCTGCCAGGTTCTTCTTTCTGCACTAGTCAGTAACATATTATTTCATGTCTTTTGTAAAAAGCAACATGACAGATCCCAACGAATTACATCTAGCTTACCGAAAAGGCATCAGGAGGCAATACCGAATTAGGATCCCAATGACCCACACAACGGTCAGTTGCCAGCTGACATGGTGCAAGTTAGCATTGGTTCTGCTGAGGAGATTCCAGGACACCAGCTCCTCAGAGGAAAACCGCTGGGTGACTTCATCTTCTGCAACTGCTTCACACCCTTTCTTGAAGAAGTACATAACATCAGCAAGGTTGAAGCACCCTCTGCGCTGGCCAGCAAGCTCCTCTTCCATGGAGGTCTTCTCTCTCTGGATGATCCCTGCACGAGGAAATGAGTCTTCCTTCCACACACTGGAATGGACAGTATGGATTCCGAACAGAGTAGAATACATGTGCTTTTTAGAAATAGCTCTCTTCCTACTCCAAGCACTATAATTTCATCAGTATGTCTCATTTATGTACTGGCATTTAATTCCAGAAGTTACTTCTCTAATCCTAGGCCATATAATACCACTAAATTATTGAAGAAAGGAGAAGAGCATTCAGAGCAAGCTGCAAATAAAACCTTGGCCACAATACCTACAAAACATATGCACATACCTAGAAATGGCAACAGTGTACTGCCAAGTACTCCTAGTGCCTTGACTCAACTTCAGGCAGTGTTTGTATAGTTGTTGCTACTGCTGCTGTTTAGCTTTACTTTTTCCCTGCTGTTGCAAACACCTTCCTCTGTTATTTTTCTCTCTTCTATTCTTTTTCCTTTAGAGTCACTTCTCTAAAAAGAAACTTCTAAGTGTCTAGATTTTCTCCCGAGTTATACCTTGTGTAATGTAGAAGCATTGTGTACATTTAAATTACCTTAATCAACATACTAGCCCCCATCACAATCATAAAACTTTCATCCAGCTGCACTTCAGCCAAACCTTCAATGTCCAAGAAATCATCAGACCTAAAAGTCGCTATCTGAGAACCCAAGCAGCCTACATGACTAAACATGGCACTACAAGTAAAAGGATCGCTATGAGAACTTAGCCCAGTCCCCTTTGGTCAAAGAAGAAAGAAAAAGTAGTTAGGAAGATAATAAATCACTACTCTCTCTAGACTTTATTCCCATGCCTAGAGAAGGATGCAAATTGTAACTATGATCCATGGGATGGTTAGCTCCTTTACTTGGCAGACCCTGCCTTTTTGCATGCTAGAATTTACAAGAAGCAAGAGAGAATCCATACAAGCAAGGTCAAAGGCAAAGAACACTCATTCCTCCCAATCTTGGAGAGAGAGAGCGAGAGCTGATGGAGTAAAGTACTAAATACGCATGAAAACAAGGACAGCTTCTCAAATGCTTATCAGTAACATCTTTCTATACCCACACTAGTCCGTAACACCTTTTAGTCAGAAGACTCAGCCATTCACGGGTTACCTTGCTTATAATATACTTAAAGTCTCTTTTGTAGGTTTGCTACTTCAGCAGTTATTTGCCCATCAAACTCCATTTTGCCCATTCCAGTTTTCTTACTTAAAAAACATCAAATGCAATTTATATTCCTGTTTACTCTTTTCTAGGTGAGCTTTTAAAATAGGTTCCTTTTAACAAGATAAATAGTACTGTGTCACCTTCATTCAGAGATCTTACCAGTGGAGATTAAATTTTGAAGTGCCACTGCCTTCTGCTTTTTCACTCCCTCCTCAATCTGCAGGGTGGCCCACTGTTCCCAAAACAAGAAAGGCAGATGTTGATGGTTTTAATTTCATCATTTCCAGACATTCTATAATTACCTTAGGTGAATTGTCTGAGCTCTTTTATTGAAGCCAGTTCTTAGATTTTCAGCGCAGGCTACCCTGCACGCCTCCTTTTCATTTGTTACATAGATTACCTTTTGACATTTTCAGGAAAAATGGTTTGGCATAAGCAAGTAAGCTTTTCCCTTGGGCCCCACAAATTACTGAGCTACCTAAGAGACTCTGTGAGGTCCTTGGGTCCAAAACTTTCTTCCCCAGTTAGCTTCAGGCAATAGAATGATGAGAAATGCTATCACTGACATTAGAGACATGCTGGAAAAAATAGATTTAAAAATTAATTTTGAATAATAAAAGAAGGTTACCTCAGTTTTAGGGCATTCATGCAGTTTCTGTTAACAGAAAACAGAGGACAGGATTTTGTATCCATAGCATTTCTGAAGTAGCAGTTTTAGTAATGAGCTTCCACCCTTCCCTGTCTTTACTTTTCTGAGTTAAAATAAGTTTCTCCTCCCTGTGGAGGGTAGCATAAAAGTCTTCCATTAGCAAAATCAAATATACCAATATGCCTAATTTTTGAAGTTTTCATAGTTTTGAATATTTCATCATACTTATATAGACATAAATAGTAGCACTCATGAGTACTAGATATTCCTGTATTCCTGCTACTAAGGCTTCCCACTTACAACAGATAAGGACACATCTGTTTGTCTCAGGATAAACTCTTGCTAAACAGTTTATTCCCTCTTACTGACATGTGCAGCCTCTTAAGTCACCATGAAGCTTGACCTCAAATAGTCATCGCCACATTACAACATGCTGCATTTGCTAACATCAACTAGCTTTTTGCCATTGTTAAGTTTCACACACTTTCTACCATCTCCTTCCATAGCTATTGAAGTTTAAGTCAGTACCAAACAGGGACACTTTATCATGGCATAAATAGGATAGTATAGTTATCCTTAACTGACTTTTTTTTTTACCTGCCATTTTGAAAGAAAATTGAAAAAGAGCAAGCAGAATAGGCAGTGATGTGGTATTTTAGGCCTCATGCTAGCTATCTACTACAGCACTATATTGAAAACAACACAAAAAAAACACCACCAGACAAACACCGTAGATCTTCACCTTGTCTACAGTTTCCAATTGTTCCCTAGGAAAGGCAAACTGTACACCATCCCTCAATCTTTTGCAACACATGGAGAGTCAGTCAGAATTGGGGAGTCAGAAGATGTCATGAAAACAGCAGCCCACATACTGAGATAAGAAATATATGGCAGCGGAACAAGAATGTTGCAAAAGAGAGTAAAGGCAGACATGAGGCAAACCTAACCTCTTCATAATGTGCTCTTGTCCCTAAACCCTTTCTCAGTATCCTCCAGGAGAGCTGTATGACATGAGGGAGGAATAAAATAAAAATCATCTAGGTTGAGAAATAAAGCCTTTTGCCTTACTCTCTGCTTTGCATTCTCTTGTCTACCACTCTTATCTTGCTCATCATGGTCCTCCTACATGATTATGCACCTGCCAGTTGGCAAGCACTACCAGAAGTGACTTTGTTCATACCGTCTCAAACAATTTGGAATACATCAAGGAGGCTGGCTTTTGAATTCCAAGTAGAAAAGGGTGATAATCACTCACCAACCTGACTCACCAAATACATGCTAACTAATACAAATGAGCAAGACAAATCAAACCCAACAAAAATTTCTAAAGTTTACAAATAAAAACTCCTGCTTCATAGCACAGAGAAACAAAAGTGGCGGTGTATAATTAAATAGTCAAGCAGGGGACAAGGCAGATCAGAAAGAGCTTTCAACAGGTGAATGCTTACACAAAGCTTGTTTGCTTGGAAGAGAGCTGGCTGAGACAGTCTATGACAAAAGTCTACAAATCTGGACTGGCACAAAGCAGGTGCATAGGGAGCATTAACATTTTCTCTTCCAGCACAAAAGCCGGGGAACATCATAGGAAAGTGTTAGGCAGAATATAAAAGCAAGAAAGAGGTCCTATCTTTCCACAAAACACAACTAAGTTTTGGAGAGCACTGTCCAGGACATATTGCCAGAGATCACCTGAAATGGAAGCAGTTACATAAAAACAGATGAAAATCATCATGGGGCACAAAACTCTCCTAATCCATGAACTGCCACTGGGGGCTGAAGTAGCAAGCAGCTGGGAGGGCATTCCTGGCAACAGGACTGTACAATTGCACAGGTTGTGGGCTTTTCATCAAGCAGTTGAGCTGACACCTGTCAAAGCCAGGCTGCTGGTCTGGGTCAAATTCTGCACTGACCCAGCAAAGCAGCTTCTATGCTGCCCTGCATTTGGTGGCATCTGTATGTTCAATTTGTTTTTAAAGATGAAAAAAGGCTTTGTGATCACCTTTGTTTTGTACAGTATTGAGACAGAGCTGTCACGCTGGTCTTTGTTGCAAAACAATAATGAAAGGATGTTTTAAATATCTTACAAAAACACAGATGTTGCAACTAATACAGAATCTAAGCATTAAATGGAGCAACTTAATTCCTAAGTTTGCTGACTGAACGAGAACTCAGGTGCTATGCTTTTCTCCTTCCCTTTTCTGATGTGATAAGGACACAAGAAGTCCAAACATCCAATGAGTGATGCCAGCTGAAACAGTGAAGACTTGGCAGCTTAATTTCAACAGTCCATATGTTTGAGGTTTCCCGTAATTAAGTTCAGAACAAAATAAGGGTGCCATATACTTCATTATATTAATTATTTTCTTCATAGGACATGACATGAAAAACTATACAATATGGAATGTTTGTTTTTTTAAAATACCATTTGCTTTTTCCTCCCATTTTCCTTTTAAGTACAGTTCAATGTGTTGTTTGGTATTCCGTTTTTCCATACTGTGTAGCAATTCTTTTTTGACTCTCTTCTACATCCCACATTCTACTGCCTCTTCTCCCTCTGATCACAAAAGTTTTTTCTAATCACTTATTACATTGGCATTTTTCAATCCTTTTCTTGGCTTTGTTCTCATGTGTGACAAAGCCTTGGGGCAATTACTCCATTTAAAGTCTTCCTATACAAAGATAAGGTCAGTAGGGTTTTAGTCCAAGTTAAAAATCACCACTTAAGATCAAGCACTTACCAGCTTCTAATCCAACAGTCTTTTCTGCCTGGTGCCATTTTCCCTCTCAGGTATCAGACTAGAAATGATCTGTATATGATACTGCATGTGTGGAGGGGATATGCAAGCAGTGTCTGTCCACAATCAGAGAGTGAAAAGCACTGACAAATCTCCTGGCAGCTCTAGTAAGGGAAATGAAATAGGTTGAGAAGGATCCCAAACATTTGTTTGAGATAAAAGCACAAGTACCATTTCTTTGGGTTGTGAGGAACTGGCTAGCTCAGGATAGCCATGTATTTGAAAGCACAGAAATTAATTTCTTCCACTAGCTTAAGTGTCTGCAACATGTGCCCATGCTGCAGCACGAGTTTACAGCATATGAGCTACCTCAGTGTACAAGTGAGCTGTTAGCTCAAAGAAAATCCACAGTTATTAGCTGGCTGATGTCTTTCCTACACATGCATATTTCTCATGAAACAACAATACTCCAACTACCTACAGAAACTCAGATCCCATGAAATTCCAGAAGATTCTTGGCACATGGGGCCACAGCTGTTTAATGTGTATATTTGACTCTCCACAGGATAGCAAGATCATGGTGTAGATTTCATCCTAGCAAATACATTTTCCTCTGCAGCTGCAGTGCTAAAGGGCTGGAATCATGTCCCTAGTGTAGTTTTGCTAGTAGTGTCAGTTCCACCAAACCTCATTACAGACAAGTAAACACAAAGCTTAGAGAAAACACATTATTTCACAATAAAAGCTTGCAGTCATATAGGAAAGAATAACCCTGTCAGCAAACAAACAAAATTCTTTGTTATCAGTTCCAGAAATATGTAATGGATAAAGGAAGGGTAATAATAGTAATTATGAGCTAGCAATTATGAAATTGAGAAATTATTTCCTTGGAGATCTTCTACTATCATACCATCCACATGACCTGAAAAATAAGTCCCCAAAAAGCTGCAATATGAAAAAAAAAAAACCCAAACAAACACAAAAACCTCACAAAACCTAAACCCCCACAAATAAAACCAACTACCCCCCATTTTTTTAGAAAAGATTGTTTTGATATTAAAAAAAAAAAAAAAAACAAGCAAACAACAAAAAAACAACCACCCCCCCACCCCAAAAAAAAAAAGTATCTAGATACCCTGATGGAGAAGCAGCAAAGGGTACATAGATTTCATACACAGAAGTGTATGAGATATTTCATACATAGAATCATAGAATCATTACGGTTGGAAAGGACCTTAAGTTCAAGTTCCAACCCCCCTGCCATAGGCAGGGACACCTCACACTAAATCATATTACCCAAGGCACTGTCCAGCCAGGTCTTGAACACTGACAGGGATGGACTATTCACAACTTCCTTGGCCAATCCATTCCAGTGCCTCACCACCCTCATAGTAAAGAACTTCCTCCTTATATCTAACTTGAACTTCCCCTGTTTAGGTTTAAACCTATTACTCCTAGTCCTGTCGCTACATAATCACTATACATAGATTACCCAATGTTTGCTCCAGTCACTGTTCACACTGCTAAAACACTTCAGTGAAACCAGGAAATCAAAATTACTTATCATATGCCACCATTACTCATTGCTTAGTAATATATCTGCAAATTTGGACTTTATCCTAGCACACCTGGAGCTCGTAGTAAATTCAGGAAGGGTTATAGCTACTCTTTCCTTGAAAACACAGCTTGAAAAAAATATCTTCTAATTTTAAAATCCTTGATTTCAGCCTCTACTCTCATTTTTTTCAAATTGACAAAATATGAGGAAAATAAGACACGTCTTCCCTCTGTCTCCCATTTTGCATAGTCATTTACAGCTCTAAGAAGCAAATAAAAAGTGTAAGAACTTTTGTACTAATTTTTTTAGCCTTCATAACAGACTAAAATGATTGCAATGAAATGGAGAATCCAATATAGTGCTCAAGACTGGATTAGTGCTAGAACATCAAGCAGTTGCTTGGCACTTCCTAGAGCACTGATATTCCTGCAATAAACTAAGTAGTGTGCTAACACATGACCAAGCATCTGCCTTAGTATTTTGAGCTAGCTGTCCAGTAAGGCATCTTATTTCACTATTTAGGCTAACGACAGGAACCAAAGATGGTCTTCATGCATTGCCTCATTAGCGAGATCTCAGGTGACTAGGTAACAACTTAATTACTTCTTTTTTTGATAAATTAATCCTCCACAGCGTGAACACAAAGTTTTCATGCTCACACCTTGCTAGAAAAACTGCGGAAAGAAGAACATTTAACATACTCTTCCAAAGAGAAGTACCTGCCTATATAAAGTACCACTGAGTGGGTCACAAGCCTTTCAAAGCTGGAAAATGCACAGGAGGAACAAAAATACAGGAATTCTTTTAATGCCTGCCAACTGCAGCAGCAAAGCTGTACAGCAACACCTCATGTTTGTGTTTGATATGAGAGTGCCTGATTAAATCAATTCTAAATGCCACAAGCCTCTTAATCGGGCACCAATAAGAATGTAATTAGTATAACACTGGCTGATCCCAAACACAAAAAAAGTACTACATATAAAAGCCAATATCACACATAGCCACTGCAGGAACTCATTTCCCATTAACATCAGTATCAGAAAAAACAAGTAACCCCCCAAGTTAGCTATCAGGTACACTATGATAAATGGCATTCATAGGGCTGAAGACAGTCCCTGCCCAAGAGCTCTTAATCAGTATTGAAAGAGAGAGAGAAAAGAATTATAAGGCAGAAATAAGACAGAATTGGAAAGGTATGACAATCATATTAAATATATCACATTGTTACAGATATGCTCTACTGCATAAATAGATGGCTCTAACAGCTTAATAATAGTGATAATAGTAGTAATAAGTTTTCTGCCACAAACAGAAAGCATATTCACAAAAAGCAGGTTTATGTTAGAAAGACAAAATTAATCTACGGGAAAATGGAAATACATCACTGCTCAATATGATGAATTCACAGCACCTACTTTCGACCACTGATGGATATGAAAAGTCAGGCTTGAAAAATTAAACGTAGTTCTGGCTTATTAAAAGTTCCAAAACACTTCTGCAGATATCAGCAGAATCAGGATCTTAGCCATGACCTGTTCATCTCTAGAAAAATTACAGTTTTAGAAGCTTGCATCAATTCCTCAGATATCACACAGCAGAACCTGCGACTGCTGGATGCCTCAGATTTTAACTGGAAGAAGCAAACACACAGAGTCAGTATTCTTACCTACAACTGTATTCATTAATACCACATTATTAAAATAACCCCCAAAAAAACACTGAAACTTATCTACATCTAAAATACGTGTTCTTATTAACAATTCTCGTAAACTAATATATCTTTTTATTTATATTTGACTTGTCATGAAGTATTCTAACCAGCTTTATCTGGAAGCAATATAACATGGAATCTCTACTTGACCCAAGCAAACTTCAAACCAGTACATATTATAACCTAGTGCACAACTAGATTAAAGACACCACTCAAAGAACCATCCTGTAAGTTAAAGCTGCAAACAAAACATCCAAGTTAATGGAATTCTTTCTGGTAACTTTTATGGCACCCATGTCAAATGTACAGATTTTTATTTTTATTAAGCACGTCCTGAGGCAAACATACAACTTTCAAATCCAATTCGCAACTTACCTCAAACATTGTTATTAGAATTTTCACATAGAAATGAGAAATCCACAGTGAGACTCGAAATACTGAAGGCAACAAAACTAATGCCACAAACAAAATTGTCCAGTCAAACAAAACCTTGCCCTCTGCAAGACCGTGGCACTCTGTATTTTCTGCCATGTTTGCCCCTTCAAAATGCCAACCTGCTGCCTTCCTGAGAATATGAGATCATCTGTAGTGGAGAACCCAGCAAACTTCAGGAGACAAATAAAACTTGAACATTCTAAGAGCACAAGCTATCTCTAAGAGAAGGCTGCTGCCCTCTGAAGCCTGACACCCCAGAAGCTCTCAATGATAATGTAATTCCTAACCCCCATCCCGCCCTAACTCCACCCACTTTTTAATTGATAAGCATTTACTCATCAGATATAATACACGGGAGAAGAAAAACCATGAAAAGTAATATTATATGCTAAGTAATAAGATACTGCCAATAAAGTAACTTGTCAATGTGTCAATTAGCTTTCACAAGGCATCCTACCAGTGAATTACAATACAGAATCAAGTAGGTGTTGCTTTCAGACTGCCTAAAATCTTTTCTTCTAAAACTCATTTAATACACAGGAAGCACTTCTCAAACTGACATTTGCTCAAATCAGTGACTTAGTCAGATTTTCTACTTCATGGCAAAACAGCTGTCTCATTTTGGTGTTTGACCAAAGGAACCAAACTGAAGCTTGAGTCGCAAGTCAGGCTTTTTCATTTCATTTTAATATTTAAACTAATTATTACATTTAATAATACCTGTGTAATCAAGATGCAAATTTCATCAGGCAGGAATTGACAATACAATGAAACCTGTTCCCTCCACTGCTCTACAAGAAATTAGCCAAACTGTATTACAGGGTTACAAAACGCGCTGCGGTGAAGTAACAAGTCAACCACCTTTATATCTATTTGATTACATAATTCAAACACAACAGATAAGCAGGTGTCTCCTTCTACCCTATAAAATGCTAATAATTTAATTCAGTATTTTTTTTTGGAGAGACACAGTTCAGCCAACTACACCAATCCCTCTTGTGCCTTTTTTGCGTGCATCACAGAAGAAACAAAGGTGAATAACTGTCTCTAGAACTTAAGAGGGGCCAACCACATGCTCATGTACCACCTTATCACAGAATAAATTAACTAACCTTGGTGGAATGAGCATTTAGGGCATAACTTCCAAGACAGCGATATGTTGGCCCATGAAAGATCTTTGCACATGCTTACATTAGCATGTCTGTCTAGAGCCAGGGCTGTCCTTTTAAAATATCTCCATACCATTGTTTGGTTTGTGTTGTGGAACACCCCGGTACTCACAAACTGGATTCCCTAGAAATGAAAGTGGACACAAAGATGCTCTGTAGAAAGAGTACCCAGTACTCTCCAGTCAGTAACAGAAGCTCAGACAGCAGAGTGAGCTGCACCACCACTAAGTCCTCTAGTTTATACCATGTACCCAGGCACCAACAAGCAGGCTCTTGACCTGTTGCAAGCTCACATGATAACATGCCTTGCTTCTTGTGCCATATAATGAGCACAGATTTGTACCTTCAGATTTGCTGCTGAATGCCATCCCTCAGGTCCCTGTAACTACACCACATCTTCAGCAATCTGACTTTTCCATCCTTTTTCATTACTTGCCTACTTTCCCTTCCCTCCCATTGCTAACCTGTTTCTGAGCCTCCTGTATGTTCTACAAAACCTCACAGGTTTGATTTTCAATTCTTTCTGCCTTCCCACTGCTTTTTCTCTCAATTGCAACTGCAAGCCTCTCTCTGCCAATACACTGCTGCTGCCAGGCACACCATTACCCGCTGTTCCTCACCTGCCTCACCAAAAGGCTGTAGTTCTAGGCTTATCTAAGAACAATGTTTCATTGTGAAACAGCTTTACTCACCCATCTATGTTTAGCTAACATTCCTTACATTCTTATTTCTGGTCTCTTCGTTGTCAAGCAGCCTGCCCTGCTAACACACGTTCCCTAGGGTGGCATACAGTAGAAAGCTGGGTAAGTGGGTGATGACCCTCTGGCACAATGCAGCACATCTCTGAAGAGTTGCCTTCAGCCTCGGCACAGGGGATTGGTATGTGTGCCAGTTGGACACCAAAAACTTTGTAGGCGGGAGGGTGGAGGTAGTTTCTGAGACCTGATTTGAGGCAGGAAAGGTGGGTGAAATAGAGCACACTGGAGACGCATAATGACTGTGTTAATGAGATGCCTCAACAATGAGCCTAAGCACACAAAGGAGGGATATTTCCTATAAGGAGAGAAGGAAAAAGAGACTTCTGTACCCTGCGGGGAGGAAGGAGAGGTTCCTCTCCTGTATGAGGGAGAACTGTTTTCCATCCTGTGGCACACTACCATTTGCACTGTATGTCTAACCCTTACAAAGTCACATTCCCTGCCACTCCAGCAGCACTCTAGGTGTTCAGTCTTGGTTAATTTTCTGTCAAAAGTAACCAGCAAAGCTTATATAAAGCATCTTTCTGCTCTTGGGATCATGAGCATGGGAACAACTGAGACACAATGGTCAAAGCAGGTCCACATCTTAACTCCAAAGCACTCAAGATTGCTATTAGAAGTAAATCTGGACGTGAAATGTATCCCTGCCCTGTATGAAGGTGAAGCACTTGCAGTGTGAAGAAAGGAAATTCTTTATTTCTCCAGGCAGTTCATAACACTGCTTCCTCTTTTCCAGTCAGAAAGTTGGCATAGCTTATTATGCTCCCATCACAATCACTGACTTCTTTTATTTTTCATTACTTCAAAAGAACCAGTGAAATGTATATGTTTGTCAGATTCCAGTATGAACAGACATGCATCCAACACCATGAATGTTGACTGAATAAATATAGTTGTGATGGCGCTACACGAAATTCCTCAGCACGATAATTTCTTTACGATTTAGCTCTGCCATCCACAAACTAAACAGAGCTTCTGCATGTCATTCCTCTACCCTTCTCACATTTGTCCCTCTTACCAATAGCCAGCCTGCTGTAACCATAGCTGGTTGGAAGCTGGAAGAGCAACTTTATCCAGATGTGTGAAGGTATTGCAAATAATTCAAATAAACAGGCAACAACAGAATGTAGTTTTGCTCATTTTTAAGGTCCAGTAAATAACAGATGATGAATTTCTACCAAATAACTACAAGCAATTCTTTATTATGAAGTACCTTATATGTTAGGAAAAGTCATCAGACAATCTGCAAAGCTGTCTTCATTTGGAAGAATGAAATATAACTTAGAAGAAAGGGATGCCAGTGATACAGCAGTAATTCAAGAGAAAAGCTCCTTCAATTTTAACAAATCTCAGTTTGACATCTGTGATCGTAAGAAATTCACTTGAAACAATGAAGATATCCCTGGTCTCCTAGGGAAATGAGATGGAGTGGGTCTCAGCTGCCGACTCTTGGCTCTTGATCCTTGAGGTTATTCTATTAATTTCTTATTGGGCAATGTTTTACAAGTATCTGAGGGAACTGGAATTATGACCCATTTATTTTTTCATTGCAAGGACAAGTAAACACAGTTTACTGTGTTTAACTCTGCTTATCTGTAGTGCCTTATATGGAAGGATTAAATTAGGTATAAACAGAAGTGGCTACTCCAGTGACTCCAAAAGCTACCTGGAGGGATGTCACAGAGAGGAGAGTCTGCAGCTGATACTGGTCTGCTTTCTTGTAATACCTTTCTTATCAGACTACCAGAACACTGTGTGTCCCTAGCAAAAGACCACTGACACATCAATAACACAGGTGGTGCTTCTGATGTTCAAGTAATACATTCTCTATAGGTTGAGGTATTTCTATCTGAGACAAATGAAAATAGGCTCCACGACTATCAATCATAGCTGATCCCCTATCAGTTAACCTTTTTAACACAAATATACATGGTATATTTTTTACCCATTTTGAGCTGCAACATGATTAAAAGCTCCTTATATCTAGAGGTACACCCTAGCATTGTCAGTAGGTACATGAATGTGTTAATACTGCTAAAATTGTTCTTTTGCCTTCCAACTGTATGGCTCCCTGGTATTTCTATTCAAGTTTAGCCATGTTACAAAGCCAACAAAGCAGACTGCTCTACTTAGAAAAGCCTTGTAAGTCAATGACACAAAGTCATGGAAGCAAACCTGGGCTGATTCCTCAGCATCGCTTAACATTCAGAGGTATCAACATTATGTTTTGCAGGATAGGAAAGTCTTTCAAACATACCAGAGCATTCTACACTCTGATAATTCTGATGTGTGTACTCACACTTGAAAAGAACTAAGAATACCTTCTTCACAATTAAATTTTTATCTGTTGTTTAAACTAACTAAATAAAAAAATTAAAAGACCCTTCTGTTTTCTGCTTATGTCTCCTCAATGTTTCAACCTCACATTCAGCAAAATTCTCATCTGATTGCTAACCAAGGGTGACAATCTCTAGCAGTTTTGCTTCCATTTATATCAAGACTGAGGTTCATGCTTCACTTGTGAAAAACTCTCTGAAAGGTCAGAATAACCTATAAGCTCATCTATTGCATGGTAAGCAATGTCAGATGCAATATTCATTTATGGAATGCAGACTGTTTGCACACACTAAAGTCCAAATATCCCCTTCTCTGCATTCACACTCTAACTGATCTACGTCTGCTGCTCTTCAGGCTGCCATGGTTTAAGCCCAGTTGGCAACCCAGAACCACGCAGCCACTCACTCACCTCTCCCCCCTTTACTTCCCCCCCCCCCCGAGGGATGCGGAGGAGAATCAAAAGAATTTAACTCCCATGGGCTGAGATAAGAACAGTCTAATAACTAAGGTATAACATAAACCACTGCTGCTACCACCAACAGTAATACTGATGAGAATAACAAGGGAAGAGAATACAACCGCTCACCACCTGCCGACCGATACTCAGCCTGACCCAGCAGTGACCTAACCCTTCCGGGTAACTGCCTCAAGTTTATATCATAGGCATGACATGCCGTGGTATGGAACACCTCTTTGGTTAGTCTGGGTCAGGTGTCCTGTCTCTGCATCCTCCTGGCTTCCCCTCCTCCCTGACAGAACATGAGACTCAGAAAGTCCTCGGTCAGAATAAACATTACTGAGCAGCAATTAAAACCATCAGTGTTATCAGCGCTGTTCCCAGGCTGAAAGTCAAAACCACAGAACTGCACCAGTTACTAAAAAGGAGAAAAATGACTGCTGCTGCTGAACGCAGGACACAGGTCTGCACAGATCCCATCTATACCACTGCTCTACACTGATCACCCATTAATACAGATCTGCGTTTACAACTGACTACAAAAAGATTGTGCTATTTATAGCTTATCTTTGGCTAGCAACAATTGAACTACAAAAATACTGAAGAAGCATGCATTGTATCACTTATCAGGATGACTGTAACACATTTAGCTCTGACCATGCAAGTGTTATTGTTTCCACACAAGATAAATGCAACAATTACAGAAACTTGTTTATCATATTCTGTACCTTACAACCAGCTTGCATCTTTGTGTCACAAAAACGGGAAGTCCATTACATGTTCTCACTGCACTTGCTTGCCTCAGAGTGTATAGATACACATCAGATGTATAGGCATTACATGACTGCCAGTACATATCTCATATATTGTCACTGTAAATCTTGCATATGGCTTGTGTATCATCCATGCTGCATGCCATAAAATAACCTGTCAGTACCCACCCAACATTTATTGCATTGATTAAATGCATAAAATTTTCTCATAGCTCTGGCTTAGAGTGACTGCAAACACAGCACAGGGTCACTTGAGGCGATTCTGAAAGATGCCAGCATTCATCGTTTCTTCACAAACAGCTATGGAAGCTGGCCTTATCCATATGCTCTTGTTTTCTCCATCACAGTAACATGGCTCATAGCAGAGTCATTTGTTGCAATGTACCACTTCAGTTGTGTTGTACTTATTGTTGTACTTACCCATTTGTTTAGTATCACATGGCTTGCACTGCAAGAAATGCATACTAGCTCTTTTCCATCAATCTTGTCACCATTCTGTATCATCTGGAATCTCATTACCCCCTTATTCAGAGATCACAGAATCACAGAATGGTTTGGGTTGGAAGCAACCTTAAAGAACACCTAGTTCCAATCCCCCTGCCATGGGCCGAGTCACCAGCTTTCTTGAGCCCTTCTTCTTCCAAGGCTTTATGCCTCAGTACTCTACCATACAAGACCCCTGAAGAGGCCAAAGCCAGTTCTCCTGAAGTCCAGGGTAGCAAGCTGGCTATGCATGCTCCTCTCCACCCTAAGGATCTTGAACTCCACCATTTCATGGTCACGGAATGGCCACATTCCCCATTAGCTCCTCCTTGTTGGTAAGGACAAGATCCAGCCTAGCCACCTTTTCTCATTGGCTTCTCTATCACCTGGAAAAGGAAAATATCCAGGAAATAATCCAAGAACATCCTGGATTTCTTATTGCACTAAAAAGGTCAATTTTATATGCAACCTAAAAATATATGCACGAGACCCCAAAGTCATGGGAATACCTCTTGAAAGACCTAAAGAGCATGCATCCTATTTCAAGAGTAAGGAAATGAGGGTCTAAGCCTAAGAATATACTTAGCTTCAGTTCTGGTGAGGGATGAAATCAAACATTTGCTCTCCTGAAGCTAAAGGGAGCCTTTACACTAGATCTCTGATAAAATTTCAAAGCACACTGCCACTTTTATCTCTTCCTTATCACAATTTATGAGGTTTATTAACTCAGAAGACTCTCACCCTAAACAATACAATGTACCTCCAGACATACTCACAGCTTCATTGTCCTATTTCAAAAGGTACAACCTTGTTACAGATAGGAGTGCCAGTAGTCACTGCCCTTCCTTTTCATATTGCAGTCGGGCATGACACAATCCTTCCACTCCAAAGACATGAACCCAGCTCTCTCCACCCACACTCGCAGACAGATGATGTGGACCAGGCAGCTCTGTTTAAATGCTGGTTTGATGCTTTACTAAACCTCTTAGTACAGACCAGTTGTTAGGTGCTTCCAATAAGCTCAGATTCTTGACTTTTGGCCCAGAGACATGACATGTCCTGAAGCTTGCAGGCAGGTGACCAGGCAGGTACCACTGAGGACAGGTCACCTCACTTTTCCCTCAGGAACAAGCCCTTGTTGCTGCAGTCCTTTTCTCCAGAAGCCGCCCACGAGACTGCAGGGCAACTGAGCAGCCTTTCTACATGTGAGCATTGTTTTACAAGGTAGAAACAGAACAGGAATGTAGGCTTAAGAATTACAACGTTCAAGGCAAACTGAAAAGGCAGGTTTTGCGCTGAGCCTCGCCAGGCAGGTGGCGGGAAGAGAACGGGACAGTCAGGGAGGGCTGAGTTCACCCCGCACCCCTCCGCCGGATCGGCCCGGGCCAGACCGGCGCCCCGTACCCGCACACCTCTGCCGCTCTCACGGGACGGGATGTGCCGCCCCGGCCCTGTCCTGCCGGCGGCGGCCGCTGGGGGCTCCCGCCGCGGCGGCGGGGCCCGCCATTGTCGGGGCATGGAGGGCGAGAGCACGTCGGCTCTGTTGTCGGGCTTCGTTTTCGGCGCCCTCGCCTTCCAGCACCTCAGCACCGACTCGGACTCGGTGGGTGTCGCGGCCACCGCTGTCGGGAGACGCGGAATGGACGGGGCGGGGGGGACATCGCGGCCGGGGGGAGCGGCTGCCGTCTCCGCCATGGCAGGGCCCGTTGGGGGGGGCTGCTGCCCGTGAGGACCTCTGTGCTGGGAGGGCCTGACGAACACGCAAGGCCTCACTGCGTGCTGTGCTGGGACGTGGTGCTGCAGCGTTCTCCTTCCCCGGTGCACCCGGCTGCAATGGAGGTTGCTTTCCGTGCTGACAACGGCGGGAACACATGGTTGTTTCCAAACGGGGGGGGTGCACGAGGTGGTGGCAGCAGCGCCGTGCCTGGCAAGGGCTGACCGGAATGCTGGTCAGGCCGCCCAGCATAAGCCTTGGAACTGGGCATCACCTGTTCAGCCACGAAATGTTCACTTACGAGTGAAAACAAGGAGTGGGAAACAGCTGAGTGCACATTCCAGCCTTTTTCTTCTTTAAACATGAGCAGATACTGAAAAATGTGAGAGAATCCACTCTAAGAAAAACAGCTCATCTTGACGGCTTTTTTCCTCTGCTGAAGGAAAGATGGCACAGGTACTTAACATTAACAAAGTCCTGTTCAATGGTGCTGTTAACGTGAACTTTTTTTTTCTCTTCCCCTATAAAGGAAGGTTTTCTCCTTGGAGATGTGAAAGGTGAAGCCAAGAACAGCATTACTGACTCACAAATGGATGATGTCGAAGTTGTGTATACAATCGGTCAGTTTGTCCATGTTTTTAGTACCATGCTTGGTTTCACACAATATACGTCTGCTTACAGTTTTCAATTAGGGCAGTCAACATCTTAGAGAGTGATTAAAACTGCTACAGCCTGGGATCCATGTCAATGAAAGCAAAACACCAAAAAATCACCAAAGGGATTATTTTGTGACATTTTAATTCTCAGTAAAAAAATAAAATAAAAATACTAATAAATAAAAATAAAAGCCACCCACAAAAAAAATTACTATAGAAAATATAATTGGATAGAAATACTAGCTCTTAGTTCCTTTAATAGTTCCTTTGCCAAGTATCTTACCAGGTTAAAGGTGAAAATTAAGTGGTGAATTTAGGTAAAGGAAAGGATTTATCATGCCATTAGATCAGTTAGTGGTTTTCCTTCTGGTAGTCAGTCTTCCAGTCCTCATCATTTACGCTACAGGTTTCTGTTCTCCAGCCTCATCTTACTAACAGCATCCATGCCTTGCTGCAGAGTAACTGAAGTGAAATCTTTCATATTACATACTGTTCCTGTACTCAACAGAACAAAGGGAAAAATAAAGTGCCTAATTTGATTTTTCACTTCAAATGTATTAAAAATAGTTCATAAGTGGTTCTTTTTACATTTGAAGAATCAGAATAGTTTTTAAGTATTTCCTTTCTTAACCTTATTTAATCAGATGCCAAAGTATTTCATTTTAAATTACATAGAATTCTTTGTCTTCTACTAGTTTAATTCTGATCATAGTACATAGAAGAATATACATCTTGAACTGATGAACCTAGAGTAATATTGCCTTCTCTTTCCAGATATACAGAAGCATATTCCATGCTACCAGTTGTTCAGGTAAGACACTTAAAATGAGCAGATATGAAAAATTCTAAATTAACTCTAACTTGAACTCTTCAAGATTTAAACTTGTATTACATTACTGAGAAAATCACCTGGCTGTAACTACAGTATCCATATCAACCTCTTGAAATGCTTTGTGTTATTCCTATTCTGGTTTGTCATGCCCTTTTTTGGTGTTTGTCGCTGCATACAGAAAGAGATATGGCATTCTCTACCTTCTGGTGAGTTATACCATATAAACTATACAATAATGTCTACACACTAAAAAAAAAATAAAATGCATTGCTTTTCAAAAACCATACAGACCAATGTGTCATCATAAAAATCAGCCAGAGCCTTTTAAGTGGATCAGAAGACAAACACTTGTTAGAGCCATGGCAGGAGTAGTTTCAAGGACTAGTACTTAGGTACAGCAGTGCAGGTTTACACCTCTGTAAGAGCAGAATCACAACAGTCTCCTCCTCAAATCTTTCTGAAAATTAATAAACCCAGATGTTATTAGACATTTCATACCAAATTGAAGGTATCTTACTCTTTTGTATTTGAGAGAACACAGATGCTACCTTTAGCATGTCCCAGTAGCACTAATGCGGGAACAGCATCTGGGCTGTAAAAAACCACCTACGCAGCTATTTCAGTAATGAAATTAATTGTGCTGCCTTACCAGAGAAGCTGTCTCAGCATATCTTTATGCTTAACAGGGTAAAAAAACCTATTAAAGTGAGAGGATTGCCAGACTGCTAGGGAATAATTATTTCTACAGTTGCATTTTTTTCCTCTAACTGTCCTAATTTTCTTCTAGCTTTTATAATTCTGTGGGAGACCTGAACGAACCTGCCCTGAAGAAAATACTATCAGGCTGTAAGAAGGTATTTTATTTTCAAACTTAAATCATACCAAGGAGCTCACTCAGATTTTGAGGGCTATTCCAGACACCTCTGGAATCAAGCTTTCCCCCTGCCCCCCCTTTTAAAAAATTTTATACCTAGACACTCACACTGTTGATCAAGGTAGCTGCATCATCTTTTACCCCAAAACAAACAGATGAGGCTATTTTTTACTACAGTTTGCCTGCATATATGTTACAACTTTATTCTTAGTTGTTTTTCAAGTAAACATTTAAAATATCCCAAAGGTGTTCTACTGATTTCTAGCTTAAGCTCAGTTGAAATCAGCTCATTCAAGTGGTTAAGCACTACTTGATCAAAATAGAATTAGTTTTCTCCACAGAAGAAAGTTTCTCAGGGTGAAAGTACAAGCTGGAAAGAGACAAACAGCAAGATAACAGAACAAAGTTTGCAGAGTTTCAGCTTGAGCACAAGCTCAGGAAACAGGCCAGTTCAACATACGGTTTTGAAGGAAAAAGGAAAGTTGTCATAATAGAGTTCAGTTTAGATGTCTTAAGGTTTTCAAGTTAAGTAGATGTTTGAATATGTACACAGCATGGAACAATTCAGATTTGTGACTTTGTATTCAATCATATAACTTGCTTCATGACAAACAGAAGCAGCATTACTCAACATTAATAAACTTTCTTCTTCCTGCAGAATGTAATAGGATGGTACAAATTCAGACGTAACACAGACCAGACCATGACATTCCGGGAAAGACTTCTTCATAAGAATTTACAGTCACACCTATCAAACCAGGGCCTTGTATTTCTGTTATTAACCTCTAGTGTTATGACAGAAAGTTGTTCTACTTACAGACTGGAACATGCCTTGCATCGGCCACAAGAAGGGTAACTAGTTTGTTCTCTGGTTTTAATGAAGCAATAGCACAGATGCCTGTAACTTAAACCAGCTTGTTTTCTTTGTTGCAACTGAATTACTAGTAACACTTAGTTTCCCTTGGAACTTAAACAGTAAATAATCTTATTCCTTATATTGCTGGAGCCCAGTTGAAATTTTACTCTGGAGTTCTGTTCAGGGATTTGCCTTTTTAACTGTTTGTAGTGCCGGTGTCAATAGGCAGACACTTTATGTACATAAATGACCAATTTATGTTCTTGATTAGTTTAATGTATTTGACTTCAACTATGCATGGTGTTCATCTTCACATATCACTGAAATATTTAAACTGGTGGTAACTTTCAGTTATCTTCAGAAACCTGCTGCCCCGAGGCTGAGTGTAACAAATGTGACTCATACAGAAATGGGGAAAAAAGCTAGTGGCATTGCTCAGATCTTGTTGCTCTCACAGTTTGCCTTTAGCCATAAGTAGTCATCTACATGTGATAGAATGCATTTAGCAAGAACTGACTACACTGTAAAACTATCTGGGATGCTTAATGGTCAAGAACATTTATAAGAGAGGCCTTTGGATGTTTAATAAATCATGGTTTTGTACTTCTGATTTTTAAGTCTTTTCCAGAAAGTTCCTCTGGTGGTTACCAACTTGGGTATGGCAGAACAGCAAGGTTACAGAACAGTATCTGGTTCCTGTGTATCTTCAGGGTTTGTGAGAGCAGTGAGACAACACAGGTACAATATACCTTATTCACTAATAGCTGTAGCTTTCAGTTAAGTACAGTTATCTTCCCATAAAAGTATTTTAAGTGCTTTTGCAAATGCTACAGCCATACCTTGCTCACTTTTTTGACCTGTTTCCTACAACTATTTACCTTTTTAAGGTACTTGGTTCAGTCCCATACTTCGTCATGACAGCTGTCTGTCTCAACATCAGCACCTACTGTTGAAGCTCAGAATGCTTCTTTATGCATTTTATCTCCTACTAAGCAAGCACTGAGATCATTAACTTGCAATTACACAATTATCATCTCTGTTTACAGGTCAGAATTCTTTCATGAAGATGGATCCTTACAAGAGGTTCATAAGATAAATGAGATGTATGCCACCTTGCAGGAGGAACTGAAGGTAAGTCAGGCACAACTGCCAATACAGTTACTTTCAGCAGTACTACAAAAACAAGTAAAGCAAAGTGTATGCTGTCTTTCACTGAAGAACTAAAGCTGTCTTTGAAAGATCAGGCAGTTGCATTTGCTATTAAGAGCTGTCCATCAGGTTCTCAAAGCTGAAGAATTCAGTTTGCACTTAATCAATAAGTGCATTGACAAATCCTAAGACGACTAAATTGTCACAGTAGGATTATTTTGAAGCTGTACTACCTGTAGTTTGTTACATCTCCTTTGCTTAGATGGAACAAATAAAGTATCTTACACCTCATTCAACACAAGGTTTAAATTACCTCTAGCATCTACCTCATTACTTAAGCCTTTCACTACTTTGTGTCCAACTTACAAGTACCTTTAAGGGTATTGCAACAAGGTGAAATTCAGCTTCTGTAAATACTGTTAATCCCACTGAATGATCTTTTCCTTGCAGAAAATATGCTCTACAGTAGAAGTCAGTGAACGATCTGTAGAGAAACTCTTAGCAGAGGTGAGCCAATTAAAAGAAGAAATAAAGAGGAAAAAGCAACAGACTTGTTCAGGTAAGTTAAATAAAGGTAATGCCAGTCTCAGTAAGACTTGGCAGAAGCCAATTCCAATCTTGAAGCAGCCAAAACAGTAGTGGTAGCAATGTACAAGAGGGACTGCAACTCCAGTACTTTCTTTTTTTTTTCCAGAAGCCACAGACTATGCAGGAGAGCCAAAGGAGAATGTTCTCCTTTGTCAGACACTGCAAACTTTTTTCCCCAATTCTGGACTTCAGGCATGTATTGTTTCTTTCAAAGGCCAACATATACCAAAGAACTGCTGTAACACTGACCATAACATTAATGTCAAGGACAAACTAACTCTCATGGTAGAGGAAAGAGACTTCACTGAAGCTGAAACAAGACACTTAACCAAGCGTAAAGTCAGAGGGACCACAACAGGATCAAAGTCATTCAAGAAATCCAGATCACTGCAGCTTCACCAAAAATTACTTCAAGAGGACAGTGGCCAGGAAAGAAAGCTTATGCTGAGCAGTACTGGAACAGATGAGGATTTATTTGAAAAGAGAGACACAAATGAATATCCACACTCTCCTACTTTCTGATCTGTAAAAGATTTGTCCAGATCCAGACCTTCCACCAAGAGCTACTGCCAGCATACTCAAGAGATGTACCAATTTATAGTACTGCAGAGATGAAAGTAACATAGTGCATTTTTGCAAAACAGCCTTTTTTTAACTCCA
Source organism: Forpus xanthops (assembly GCA_032466535.1). Classification (NCBI taxonomy): domain Eukaryota; kingdom Metazoa; phylum Chordata; class Aves; order Psittaciformes; family Psittacidae; genus Forpus; species Forpus xanthops. The sequence goes on from JASSUY010020704.1 coordinate 37,778, forward strand.
GTAGATGAATCCTGTTTGGCGCAGAGAAGAGTCCAGATGACATTCCCTCATTTCGCCTTACAGGGCTAGATCTGTATTCTCTCAGGGTTAAAAGGCTATAGTAGCAGTATGTTAATAGTCATATAACCATATCACATACTGCCTCAGAGTAACACAACTTGAAGCTGCTGCTGGAGAAGTGGTAACATACTTACCAGAATTTGCATAAACTGTCACAATTTAACTACTTTAATCTCTCTGTAGGTATCTAGTACTTCCTTATTCCTCCCCTTTTCAACCCTACAAGGGAAAGAACAGCCACCTGAACTTTAGCAAGGCCTGTGAGTGGAGGAAGCGGTCCATGCAGCTGCCGGTTTTTGTTGTTGCTTTCATCTTCTATACTTTTGACAATATATTTTAGAGACTTAACACTTCATAAAAAAACAAACAACAAAAAAATCAAGCAAGCAAAAAAAGAATCCAAAAAACTTCAAAAACCTGACATACACCCTTCAGTCACCGATGGATTGTACCAGCCAACCGCATTTCCAGTAAACAAGCATATGATCAAGAAAAGTAGTTTTATTGTTTATTTCTTTACAGTATATTACTCTGGATACTTAATATTACATATCTTGGGGTCTGTGAGAAATGCTGGGTTCTTAAACATAACAGGCATAAATCCTGTAAAAAGATAAGATGGAGGTTTTTCTTAATAGAAAAGTAAGCCTGACTTAGAAAACTCAAAAGCATAGTCATACTTACCAATTACTTGAGCTCTTTTAATGGCTTTTGTAATTTCCTTCTGCTTCTTATTGCACAAGCCTAAAGAGATGAATCACTGTCAGCCTCTTAAATCAACAACCACCAAACCATTAGTTTAAAAGGGGAAAGGGATATTACTGACAATTCCGTCTATCTTGTCCCAAGTCTTCCTACACAAATGATTGTGAGCTTATACTATTAAATACAAAACGCATATAAGTAAGGGCTATTTTCATTCCTTGAAGCAGGCTACTACATTAGAAGAATACCCTTACAGAATGTATGGAGTTGGTAGCAGTCAGTTCTGGAAAGATAACCCATATGCAGTTACTGTGACTCACAAACACATTAATATTAAGTGATTTAATACTTCACGTACCTGTTATATGCCTGCCATAAATGCGGCCAGTATGTGGAGAAACAAACTGGGAAAGAAGCTATTTAAAATGAAGAAATCCAAAGTCAGTTTAAGAACTTTAAGACAGCTTTAGTTTATTACTTGTATTCTGATTTTTGATGTTCTGAAACTAGAGATAAGAAAAAGTGTAGTTTAGAGCTACAGTATTTTCTATGCCACAGCATTTAAGTGGTATCAGAACCAAGGACTATTTGATAACATAAAGTTTTAACACCAGCAAACAGATCTAGTATATTGAACAGTTTAGCGCAACTACATTATGAAGACAGCATGAGAAAGTTGTGGCTGATCAGTCTGGAGAAGAGAAGGTTGTGTGGAGAGCTCAGCAGCCTTCCAGTATCTGAAGGGAGCCTATAGGGAGGCTGGGGAGGGACTCTTCATGAGGGACAGGAGTGAGAGAACAAGGGGTAACGGGTTCAAACTTAAACAGGGGAAGTTTAGACTGTATATAAGGAAGAAATTCTTTACTGTGAGGGTGGTGAGGCACTGGAATGGGTTGCCCAGGGAAGTTTTGAATGCTCCATCACTGGCAGTGTTCAAGGCCAGGTTGGACAGAGCCTTGGGTGACATGGTTTAGTGGGAGGTGTCCCTGCCCATGGCAGGGGGGTTGGAACTAGATGATCTTAAGGTCCCCTTCCAACCCTGACTATTCTATGATTGTCTGGTTATTTAATGATTATCTGCACACATTCTTATTCTTAAGTTTTAAACCTCTACACATATGAATAATTTCCTATTTTTTATCTTGGTAGACTTTCTATACACACTTAAAAATTAGGAAATCAGTTGCCATCATCTAAGAACAGGATATTTTTAACTCACCTGCACATTCTTGTAGTCCACATTTATTCCACATAAGACACATCTTTTTGGAGGCTCTTTATAGGGATTCTCCATTTGTATGGGCTGAAATTAAGAGATTTATTAACACCTGTAAGCTTCACAAGAAACTAAGAAGTATTTGATATTTTTACTCTGGGCAAAACATGCCTTGAAATCAGAAGGTATTAAGTGCATCAGTGAAGTTTTTCAGTAACTTACCTCCATTTCTCTTAACACAGTGATTGAAATCTAGCAATCTAAAAGGCTTTACACAGCTACACAGCCTTATATATATTAGTAATAATGTAGCAAGCCAATTAATTAATAAGATAGTGCTTACACCCTTTACTTTAGAATGCAATATCTGTGGAAGCTGGTAGTAAGGTAGTTCTGCCTTCAGACTGTCATGCTTTATTTAAGCCCAGTCGGCAACTCAGAACCACAAAGCTGCTTGCTCACTCCCCCTGCTTCTGGAGGGATAGGGAAGAGAACCAAAAGAATGTAACTCCCATGGACTGAGATAAGAACAACAGTCCAGTAACTGAGGTATAACATAAACCACTGTTGCTACCACCAATAATAATAATAATAAGGGAAGTAACAAGGGAAGAGAATATAATCACTCACCACCCACCGACTGACTGATACCCAGCCTGACCCAGCAGTCATCCAGCCCTTCCGGGTAACTGCCCCCTGCTCATATAGTGGGCATGACATGCTATGGTATGGAATACCTCTTTGGTCAGTTTGGGTCAGGTGCCATGTCTTTGCTTCCTCCCGGCTTCCCCTCCTCCCTGGCAGAGCATGAGGCTCAGAAAGTCCTTGGTCAGAGTAAGCATTATTAAGCAGCAACTAAAAATATCAGTGTTACCAGTGTTGTTCCCAGGCCAAAAGCCAAAAAATGACTGCTACTGCTGAACCCATGACACCTGGCAAGTCTGAAGAGACTTTTCTGAATATAAATTCAAAGCAAACAGCTCGAGGGAGCTCCTATCTGTTCACACAATTTAACAGAGAGATTCTCAAATATTTACTAAGCCCCGAAAGCCTCAAGCTTCAGAACAAGATACGAGAAAGAAAAACATGTAGGCATAGATAGAATTGGGCAGAGAAACAGCATATTTCAAAGTTTTTGCTTGTATAGGACAACACGTTTTTATGACAAAACCACACGCAATGAATTCTCTTTAGTCTGTTTCACGGAATGGTTTGGGTTGGAAGGGACCTTAAAGATTATCCAGTTCCAACCCCCCTGCTATGGGCAGGGACACCTTCCATTAGCCCAGGTTGCTCAAATCCCCATCGAACCTGGCCTTGAACACTGCCAGGGATGAAGCAGACACAGCTTCTCTGGGCAACCCATGCCAGTGCCTCACCACACTTCTAATAAGGATTTTTTTTTCTAATATGTAATTCAAATCTCTCCTGTAAGCTTAAAGCCATTCCCCCTTATCCTGTCACTACAGGCCTTTATTTCTCAGCTACATGAGAAATAATTAATGCGTTACTCATACAGCTGATTTACATGACCACAGTTAAGATCCTGGGCTATAGCTCAATGGCACCTTCACCTGGATTACCTGGTGGCTTCCCTCAGCACTGGGTTCCTGCTCTGTAACACCTCAAGTAACTGAATTTAGAGTTGGTTTTCTTTCAGAAGCCAGTTTCTTGAGTTCAGGGGGGTTTTTAGGAGCCAAGTTACGTGAAGACCAAGGAAGGCACTTTCAGATACCTCTGCTGCCTGACCTGAGCGCCTCCTGGTGAGGGTGGCAGCGGCCCAGGCGCAGGCAGAGAACGCAGAGTTCAGAAGTCTGACAGAATAGACTATGATTCATGTTAAAAAAGGAAATAGAGAAGTGATAGTTTGTTACAAAATATGGTGAGGAAAGTCATGAAATGAGAAACCATTAATATGGGGCAGAAAGTAACTGTACGAGAAACTGAGTTATTATATCCAAGACAATCTTAATAAAAAGTCCTCATCCATAACTTCATTGGGTATAAGAAAAGCAAGAGTTTAGAAAACATGGGGCTAAAATACTTTTAGCCTAACTTAGAGAACAATGTTTGAATTGTAAGTATGTGAAGTCGTAATAGCCCCTTTACAATGTTTGTATTGCAAGTCTGTGATGTGATAATAGGATCTAGTAGCCCTCATAAAACACTGCCTCCCATAGATCTGCTAGCTTCCAGAACCCCTCATCCACCCACCTGGTGTTTCTTATCTCTTATAGAAGGACCACTCAGCTCTAAATCTTAGCCAGCTGTCAGAAACTTGCAAACACGGCTGGTTTTATTTGTGATGACTGAGGCATTTTGGCTGTGCTAAAGGTGAAAAGTGTGGCCTGAAGAAGACTACTTACTTCATCTTGAAGACCCCTGCCCACAGGAGGAAGGCTTCTTGCTTCATCTTGAAGACCTCTGCCCATGGGTGTCAGAGGGCAGTGCGCAAATGCCAAAAGGGAGGGGACTTATGATAAGGAGTACCTAAACTAATTATAATATCTCAGCTTCTCTCGGACACC